>PVJA010009084.1:51528-62114 GCA_004027025.1 Myocastor coypus
GGCAGGATGGCTCAGTGGTCTAAAGCACCTGCTTAGGAAAGCTTGGGCGGCTGCAGGGACCACCTTTCTTTCTTTCTTTTTTTTTTTTTTTGTAGGACCAGGGTTCAAACTCACGACCTTGCACTTGCCAGGCAGGCACTTATGCCACGGAGCCATCTCCTGAGCCCCCAAAATTTGTGCTATGGTTGACTCAGTCTGCCCTGGGTGGGACTGGCGCAGCATGTGGTGCTAGGGATTGAACTGCAGTCCCTGAGGTTGCCTAAGCTCTCCTAAGCAGGCACTTTAGACCACTGAGCTATCTTGCTGACCCTTGGGATTGAACTCAGTTCCTTGTGCTTGCCTGGCAAGCACTTATTGTACTGAACTATCTCCCCAGCCCTATTTAAGGGACCACCTTTCCATCCCCAGCACCACATGCTGCGCCAGCCCTGCCCTCAGGGCAGGCTGAGATGGCCATAAAAATAAATAAACAAACAAACAAAAGTTCTGAAACAAGAAAAGTAAATAAATAAACTGCATTGGGAGACTTGTCACAAAAATATAAATAAATAAAAATTAAAAGTTCTGAAACAAGAAAAAAATTTTTAAAAAAAGAAAGAAATACAAAGAAAAAAATACCAAGTGACTACCTCCAAACAGTACAAAGTGCTTAGCAGATTTCTACCATTCTTTTTTTGGGGACTGGGGTTCAAACTCACAACCTTGAACTTACCAAGCAGGCACTTGTGCCACAGAGCTATCTGCCCAGCCCTCTACCATTTATCTATATATAGTATTAATGTGAAATTCTTTGTGTTTTTCTTTTTTTAATTTTTAACTATTTTATTTATTTATTTATTTATTTATTTATTTATTTATTTATTTGCTACAGGGTCTGTTACACAGATTGGACTTGTAGTGATCCTCATGTCGCAGTCTCCTGCTTAGTGCTGGAATTACAGACATATGCCACCATGCTCGGTTTCAGTGGCCAGCCTGTTACAGTACCAAGGAACAAACCTGGGTCTTGCCCTTGCCAGGCAGGCACTTAGACCACTGAGCTATCCCCTTAAGACCCTTAATTTCTAAGTCAGTAATCTAAACTAGCAGATATATATGGTAGCATTGAGCCAAGCAGCACAAGAGAACACAAAACAACACAAATGGTTAAAAATTCAGGACAAAAACTAAAGAAGACTTCACAAAGGAGACTGAATTTGAGTTACTTCAAAATCTTTCTTTTTCTAATAGTAGGAAAATTAGAAAGGCATGGTGGCATACATCTGTAATCCCAGCACTAAGCAGGCTGAGACGGGAGGATCACTGGGGATTTGAGACCAGCCCGGGGCTACAAAAACTGAGCTCAAGGCCAGCCTGAACTGCACAGCAAGACTCTAACAACAAGAGACAAGTAGAAAATTTATTAGGAAAAGGAATGGGAAATAGGAATTACTCTTGAGAGAAAAGAAACATCCCAAATGGGTTGCCCTCAAAATCTTTAATATGGATAAGACACCTTATAAAAGTAACAAATTATTTTCCAAACTTTCCAAGCCTCCTAACTGGAGTCACTTCTAAGTCTTCTCCACCCACACGCATTAGCCTGTCTTATAAAATAGTCACTTTTCTCATCCCAACTAAAGTTCTGGCCATCATACTCTAACGAACCTAGTTCTGACTAGAGTTAGCCAGAACTGCTAAGTCTCTTTTTTAATGTATGTATGTATGTATGTATGTATGTATGTATTTATTTATGTTTGTCTCTTAGAGACAGGGTCTTGCTATGCAGTTCAGGCTGGCCTTGAGCTCCCTTTTGTAGCCCAGGCTGATCTCGAACTCACACCAATCCTCCTGCCTGAGCCTCCCAAGTGCTGGGATTACAGGTGTGCACCACCATGCCCAGCTTGCTAAGTCTCTTCATCAGTCATCTATATTACTTCAATCCATTTTCCAACTGTCTCAGTGTCTATCTGAAATGTAAATCGTGTTATTTGATAGCCCCTCCTGCCTGAAAGTCTTTTAGATTTCATTTGTGAGGGGAGAACCCAAACATCTCCAGTGTTGCCAGGCCTTGCTAATCTAATTCCTGAGCCTCCACCTCACACTAAGTCACTGTTTTCTGTGAGCTGTTGGTCTGCAGTATCTTTCCTCTCATTTGCTGCTTGACCAGCTCCTCCATGTATCAATGCTCATTCCCACTTTTTCTTTGAAAATGTCAAACCAACAGAACAATTAACATAATACAAAGAACATGCTTTTCATGTGGATTCAGCAGTTTTACAATTTTTGCCACTTTATTTCACATCATGACACTTAGCCCATACTCCTTGAATAACAACCTTCACAACAACATTCTCTGAAGAAACAAGTAATACCATTATTACACCTGAAGCATTAAGCTGTCACAACACCCCCTAATATATAACCCATACTTGTTTTTGTTTTTTTATAACACATATTTGCAAATGTCTCTTACAATTTGTTTACTTACTCCATTGTTTAATCCAGGAATGAGACAAGGATCATGCACTGCACGTTCCTCTCTTATACTTCAGGACTCAATTCTCAAGTCTGACCCTCTGGTTCCGCTTATCCTTTCTGGCTCTGGTGACCCAGTCTATTTTATGAGCCTTTTGTAGATGCCTTCATACTACGACTATCATAATATTATTAGCTACTCTTTAATTCTCCATTTTCCTTCCCTAATAAATATTAAGTACTTAGGAGACTTTCTAGTGTCTAGGTGCACACTCTTAGCTCACAGAAGATGCTCACGAAGTGTTGGCTGGACAAATAACAGTTATGAACATGAAATGGACTGAACTTCCCCATGCCGAAGCCTAAACCAGAATGTCACTGTATCTGGACACAGGAGCTTAAAGGAGGTAATTAAGGTTGAATGAGATCACAGGAGTAGGACCCATGCCCAGCAAGACTGGTGCCCTTGTAAAACAAAGAGGCATCATGAGCACCAAGCCAGGAGGGAGCCATCTGCAGCCCAGGAAGAATGCTCACGAGAAACCACTGGCCAGAATCCCAATGCTGGACTCTCAGCCTCTAGAACTGTGAAAATGGATATTTCTGTTATTTAAGCCAGCTAGTCTATAGCTTTCTGTTACTGCAGCCCAATGTGACTAATACAGTGACCAAAATCACTGTGCCACAGTCTCTGTGGAAGACAGAATGCTAAGTAAAATCTACACCACAGCTAAGACCATTAAACAGAAGACTTGGTCCTGCATGTTTTGGAAAAAAATATATATATATACCACATATTTAACAGAAAAATAACAGGGGGCCCAGCAGGATGGCTCAGTGGTCTAAAGCGCCTGCTTAGGAAAGCTTAGGCAGCTGCAGGGACCGCGGTTCGATCCCTGGCACCACATGCTGCGCCAGCCCTGCCCTCAGGGCAGGCTGAGCCAGCCATAAAAATAAATAAACAAACGAACAAAAGTTCTGAAACAAGAAAAATAAATAAATAAATAAATAAATAATTCTTTAAAAAGAAACAATAACAGAATGCATTCTGACATTACATACATTAAAAACAAAAATATGGGCTGGGCATGGTGGCACATCTATAATCCTAGTACTCAGGAGATTGAGACAGGAAGATCACTGCCAGTTCCAGACCAGCCTGAGGCTACAAAGTGAGCTTAAGGCCAGCCTGAGTTGTACACTTGACAACTTGTCTCAAAAAAAGACAAAACATTATCTTTACTAGGACAAACAGCAAAATTGTATCAATCACTGTTTATTTGCTTATAGCAGTACTAAGGTCCCTGACCCTAAGGACCTGCCCCCCAAGATACATTCCCATCTCTAGCCCTTTGTCAGCTCTTATTTTGATAGTCTCACTAGGTCACCAAGATCTTCAGGCTAGCTCAAACTTCTGATCTCGTTGCCTTAGCCTCCCATGGTGCTGGAGTGTGTCATGACACCTGGTTCAATCACCATTTGTAACTATGTAGTCAGGCCAGCCAGACAGCTCAGCAGACTAAAGTGCCCGCCTAGACAGAGTACAGCGGCCATGGTTCAATCTCCAGTGCACTGTGCCTGCTGTGCCATGTCATGTAGGCCCTGCCCCTGGGGCACACTGAGACTGTGACTGAGAATGGGGGTACTGGTACACACCTGTAATCCCAGCATTTGGGAGGCTGAAAACAGGAGAAGCACTAGGAGTCTGATCTACATAATGAGACCCTATAGACCCTATACTAAATACATTTTTTAAAAAGTATGTAAGATTGCTCATGATAAGGAAATTATTCACAGGCCCTAAAAAAAAATTACAGATTGCTCTTCTCAACGTCTATTATTGAAGATACTTGCTACTAAGCTGCTGCATGTGCATGTCTAAGTTCCACCTTCCCACATGGACAGTGATGAGAAGGGCATGGACACTGGGGGGAGGGGAGTAATGGTTCTGGTCACTGTCAATACCCAAGGCAGCTGGGGCTGGGGAGATAGCTCTGTGGCACAAGTGCCTGCCTGGCAAATGCAATGTCATGAGTTTGAACCTCAGTCCTGCAAAAAAAATAAATAAATAAATAAAATAAAAATACCCAAGGCAGTGTTCCACTGCCTGTACACATAACTGCTGGAAAATGATTACTGTGGACCACTGATTCATCCCCTAATCAAGCAGAATCGGAAGATCTTCAACACAACGATGGATTGGCCCTTTGCCCCTCTCCCAAGCATTCCTTTTCATATTGAGCTCTCACAGTTAATCTCTCAGATTTGGAAAATGATTCAGCAAATGAGCTTACTACTCTTCATTCATCACTCTAACGCATTTGCAAAAGCCATTATTTTTTCAATAAATACAAATGCATGTTAGTAAAATTATCATAGTATTCATAGCTATCTTCATTTCCAAACAGCTCTTTTTTTGCAGGACTGGGGTTCTAACTCACGACCTTGCACTTGACAGGCAGGCAGACACTTGTGCCACAGAGCTATCTCCCCAGTCCCACCAAACAGCTCATTTTAAGAAACTTGGAAAATTGAGAATTTGACTAAAAGTGTATGCTTAGCCAGGTACAGTGGTGCACACCTGTAATACTACCACTCAGGAGGCAGAAGCAAGATAGTCGAGACCGTCTTGGCCTACAAAGTGAGCTCACAGAAAGCTTGAACTGCATAGTGCGATCCTGTCTCAAAAAGACTCAAAGGCTAGCAAGATGGCTCACCAGTCTAAAACACCTACTTAGGCAAGCATAGGAAACTGCAGGGACCACAGTTCAATCCCCAGGACCACAGTTCAATCCCCAGCACCACATGCTGTGCCGGTCCCACCCCTAGGGCAGGCTGAGCTGGCCATAATATAAATAAATAACACAAATAACTAAATAGTGTATGTTCAACTTGTTCTCACTGTAGTACCCAGAAATGGTCACAGATCCACTAAATAAGTTTTTCATAAATAGCTAACAATATTACTATTTAAAATTTAATCTTTCAGAATATTCTTATGGCTTGAAGTTGTTAAAAACAAAACAATAACAACAAAAAACCCCTCTAGGGCTGGCAAAATAGCTCAGGGTCCAAGCACCTGCCCGTCAAGCACAAGGAACCAGGTTTGATGTCCAGTATTACATGCTACACCAGCCCCACCTCTGGGGCACACTCAGCCAGCCACTAAGACTAGGAATGGTGGTGCACACCTGTAATCCCAGCACTGGAGAGACTGAGACAGGAGGACCACTACAAGTCTGAGCTGTGTGGTGAGACGCTATACCAAACACATACATGCATAAATAATAAATAATGTACTTATTTGGCAATGCCATTGAACACAGACCCTTATGCATATTCAGCACCTGCTCTATCACTAAGCTACATTCCTAGTCCCTTAACTATAATTCCTAAGTATGAAGTCTCTGAGAGCCAGGAATGGTGGTATACTCCTATAAGCCCCGAACGCAGCTGAGGCACAAAGCCTGCTGAGAATATGAAGCCAGCCCAAACTGCATAGTATTGGGGCTGGGGAGATAGCTCCATGGCACAAGTGCCTGCCTGGCAAGTGCAAGGATATGAGTTCAAATCCCAGCACCACAAAAAAAAATTGCATAGTATGACCCTGTCTCAGAAAGACCAAAAAAGAAAAAAAAAAAATCTCTCAGGCTTTTCTCTATTTAATATAATGCCAAGTCACTGGAGAATTTTTACTTGTAGTGCTTGTTCTTCAAATAAAAATGAGATTAAAAGAAAACAAACTATAACAATAGGACTGGCCCCTTATGCACATAGATACACAGATGAAAAGATTTCACTTTTAATAGCATTATTTACCTTCTTCCCTTCTCACAAAGCTTCTCAATTTCAGCTTTCAGATCCTGCTCTTTCTGCAAAAACTCCTTCTTTTCTTTCTCCATCTTCTTTTTTGTTTCTTCCCGCTTTATGGTCACATCCTGAATAGCTTTTAAAATCTCCTAAATCCCACATCACAGTCACAGACAAAGAAGGAAATAAGTTTTTGATAGTTATTTTCAACAATCTAACAAATTCATATATTGACTTGAGCAGATTCAAACTGAAAGAATCTGATCGATGAATAGCTCCAAAAACCATTATCCAAACTCATGGTGAAAGTTCCAAGAGCAACAGATTTAAACTCAATGAAAGAAAGAAGTGCAGGGGCTGGGGAGATAGCTCCGAGGCACAAGTGCCTGCTGGGCAAGTGCAAGGTCGTGAGTTCGAACCCTGGTCCCACCAAAAAAAAAGAAAGAAGTGCTAATATTCATATTGTTCAGAAATGGTGCCGGACACAGTGACACACACATTAAGATTCCAGCACACAGGAGGCTGATGCAGGAGGACTGCTGGGAGTTTGAGGTCTTCATGGGCTATGCAACTGCATTTGAGGCCAGTCTGCATTACATAATGAGATCCTGTCTCAAAAAAAAAAAAAAAAGAACTGCCAAAAGACCTCAGACAAACAAATAGAATGTACTGCTTTATGGTGCAATCAGCTCCCTTAAGCTCTTCAAGTGAAGACAGCTGCTAAAGATGGTTAAAAAAAGGTGTTCTTGCTTCAGGTGGGAGTTCACTATATCTAATAGTCATGGTCTTTTATTGTTACAGCTCTATTTTACTATGTATAAGAGTTTTACCTTTTCACAGTTTAGCAACAACAAATACATATGCACAAACATTTGTAATAAAAAGTCAAATAGTACAAAAGTGATAGAGTTAACAGTACCCCCACCTTTATACCTCTTCTACCTGCTAGGATAATCAAAGTAGTAACTGCTATACATCATTTTGCCTATTTTCTCACCATACAGAAAACAATGTATTTCTTTGCCTTTTGTTTTCTTTCTTTTTTTGGTCAAACTCAAGGTGTTGTGCATGTAAAGTATGCACTCTATCTTCAAGCTATTTGTCAGCCTGTTTTTTCTTTTTTTGTTGTTGTTGTTTTCTTTTTTGTCTTCCTGAGACAGAGGCTTGCTATGCACTTTAGGCTGGCCTTGAGCTCACTTTTGTAACCCCCACGCTGGTCTCAAACTTGCAGTGATCTTCCTGCCTCAACCTCCCAAGTGCTAGGATTACAAGCATGCACTAAATGCCTGGTTCCAGGCTGTGGCATGATGGGCCGGGGGTCAAATTCTGGTCCTAATGCTTGCAAAGTTTAGTGATCCGCCTGTTTACAGCCTCCCAAGAGCTGGCATTACAGGTGTGTGCCACCACACCCAGTCTCAACTGCTGCCTCAGCACACCCTGGGGGCAAGGCAGCCACAGCAGGCCTGGGAATTTTTCTAGTTTTTAATGTAAATTTTTCTTTTTTAGCCAGATGTGTGGTGGTGCACACCTGTAATCCCAGTACTTGGGAGGCTGAGGCAGGAGGATCAGTGCCAGTTCGAGACTAGCCTGGGCTACAAAAGTGAGCTCAAGGCCAGCCTGAACTGCATAATGAGACCCTGTCTCAAAAAGATACTTTTTTTAATACTGGAAAATAAACTCAGAGCCTAGAGCTTGCCAGGCAGGTTCTCTACCTCTAAACTTCATGCCCAGCTCTTATTAATAAAGATTTTTAAGCTACTGTGATTTATACATATGAGATAGCATATTATATATATGCTTTTCAGATAGACATCTTTTTCTCTTTGAACAACAACAAAAAAGTTTAGGCAAGATAATCTTTTTTTTTTTGTCTTTTTGAGACAGGGTCTCACTATGCAGTTCAGGCTGGCCTTGAGCTCACTTTGGTAGCTCAGGCTGGTCTCGAACTTACACCGGTCCTCCTGCCTCAGCCTCCCGAGTGCTGGGATTACAGGCGTGTGCCACCACGCCCGGCTAGGCAAGATAATCTTAAAAGATCTTTATTATTATTATTGTTATTATTTTGCATTTAGTACAGGGGATACAGGGTCTATAGCAATGGTTCTCAACCTTTCTAATGCCCTGACCCCGCAATACAGTACCTCATGTTGCAGTGACCCCAAACCAAAAAATAATTTTGGTGGCTACTTCAAAACTATAATTTTGCTACAGTTATGATTCGAATAAAATAATAAAAT
Source organism: Myocastor coypus (assembly GCA_004027025.1). Taxonomy (NCBI): domain Eukaryota; kingdom Metazoa; phylum Chordata; class Mammalia; order Rodentia; family Myocastoridae; genus Myocastor; species Myocastor coypus. The sequence goes on from PVJA010009084.1 coordinate 60,033, forward strand.
AAAATATTTCCGGGCGTGGTGGCACACACCTGTAATTCCAGCACTTGGGAGGCTGAGGCAGGAGGATCAGTGTGAGTTCAAGACCAGCCTGGGCTACAAAAATGAGCTCAAGGCCAGCCTGAGCTGCAGAGCAAGACCCTATCTCAAAAAGACAAAATAAATAAATAAATAAATAAATAAAATATGTATTTTCCAATGGCTTTAGGTGACCCCCTGTGTTTTGGTCGTTCGACCCCCACTGGGGTCGCAAGCCACAGGTTGAGAACCGTTAGTCTACAGGGTCTCGCTACGTATATCAGACTTGTAGTGATCTTCCTGTTTTCAGCCTCCCAAGAGCTGAGATTAAGGCACATGCCACCTTGCCCAGTCTCAATCACTGTCTCTGCGCATGATGGGGACAGGGCTGGCAGGGAAAGCTGGGGATCGAACCCAGGCTGCTGCGTTCTGCCTAAGCAGGCACTTTAGTCTGCTGGGGTATCAGCCTGGCCATTAAAAGATCTTTTTATTCTTAAAATCCTATGAAAACCATTAAAAAAGTAAATAGCACTTTTCTTTTTCTGCTGATTTAGAACTTACTTATTTTATTTGGAGGGGGAGGAACATTATTTAATACAGATTTTCACTTAAAAAAATAATTGTAATTCAACTATGGTTGATAAATTTGTAGAATTTATCATATTTAAAGTATGATCAAGAACTGTTTTTTGGGGGCCAGGGAGATTGCACAGTAGAATAAGCCCCTGCATAGCAACTGCAAGGTCTTGAGTTTAATCCTCAGTATCACAAAAAAAAAAAAGAACTTTTTTTTTAAGAACTGTTGTTTTAACAACTCATGAACAATTTATTTACTTTTTTTTTTTTTTTTCTTTTTTGCAGTGTTGGAGATTGAACCCCGGACCTTATACATACTAGGCAAGCAAGGGCTCTATTATGGAGAGCCCCTGTCTAACAATTCCAGTTTGAGCAAAATACCTGGTGATTTTTCATTTCTTCTTCTCTCCTTTGCTGAAGTTGCTTTAATTGCACTTGCAGCTGATTCTCCACCTGCCTCTGCTTGTCCAGGACTTCCTGGTAACGCTCTTTCAACAGGGTCCTCTCTGTCATCATTTTGTCCTATTGCGAACAACACAGGAAAAGTTTACTTCCCAATTTAATCACAAAAACATTCACCAAGTACCTGTCCAAGACATTATGTACAGTTCTATGGCTACACTGTCCAATAGTGTAGCCACTAGCTATATATGGCTATGTAACTTAAAATTAATTAAAATATGATAATATAGAAAAATATAGTCCCTCAGTTGCAGAGTTCAATCTGAAGTACTCAAAAGTCACATGCATGGGGCTAGGGAGATAGCTCCATGGCATAAGTACCTGCCTGGCTAGTGCAAGGTCATGAGTTTGAACCCTGGTCTCACAAAAAAAAAAAAAAAAAAGAAAAAAGTCACATGCAACTAGTAGTTACCACACCATGTACAGATATAGAACATTTTAAAAATATATAAAGATACAGAACTACAGAACATTTCCATCACTATTGACTGTTCTATTACACAATATTACTCTAACATAGGAGTTAGCAACCTATAGCATGTGGGTCAAATTCAGCCACTACCTATTTTTGTAAATAGCAGCTTACTGAGCTGGGTCTCGTGGTACACAGCTAGACAGCAGGATCCCAAGTTTGAGCCTAGCCCAGAGAACTTGGCAAGATTCTGTCTCGGGCCCAGCAGGATGGCTCAGTGGTCTAAAGCACCTGCTTAGGAAAGCTTTGGCGGCTGCAGGGACCGTGGTTTGATCCCCAGCACCACATGCTGTGCCAGCCCTCAGGGCAGGCTGAGCCGGCCATAAAAATAAATAAACAAACAAACAAAAGTTCTGAAACAAGAAAATAAAATAAAAAATTATTTAAAAAAAAAAAAGACTCTAGGGGCTGGGGAGATAGCTCCGAGGCACAAGTGCCTGCCTGGCAAGTGCAAGGTTGTGAGTTTGAACCCTGGTCCCACAAAAAAGAAAAAAAAAAAAAAAAGACTCTGTCTCAAAATAAAAATTAAATGGAGGCAGGACTTGGGGATGTAGCTC
>PVJA010009085.1:0-61951 GCA_004027025.1 Myocastor coypus
CCCCCCCCCCCCCCCCGCCGCGGCCCTGGCAAGGCTCTCAGAAGGCTGTATCTAGGATCCAAGATCCAGGACAGGAAGGGGCCGTGGAGGAGGGGCGGTTGTAATCGGAGTAGATACAAGGGGAAAGCCGTGCTTGTGTGTATGCGCGCGGGCGCGCGCAGGACAACCTTGCTTCAGCGCCGGGGTGCATCCAATCAAACGGATACAAGCCAGTCTCTTTAAATTAAAAAAAAAAAAAAATGCAAAGGGTGTTTGAAAAACAAGTGAAAAGTTCCTTTTATTGGAGAAGCGGACGGCATCCAAGTTGGCATCCGAGCTGGTCCCGCAGGCCGGACGCCCCCGCCCCCTGGCTCCCCACCCCTCCCCCACCGCTCCAGCCTCCCTCGCTCGCTAGCCTCCGCCCCGAGCCGGGGGGTCACACAGGAGCCGTGGGGAAGAACCCTCCCCTCCTGGCGCGCCCACAGAGGCAGACACAGGCGGAAGCACACGGCGGATGAGGGGGCAGAAAGACAAATGGCGAGCTCCCGAGCCAGCTCGCGCATTAAACAAGTACTTACATTATGCAAAAGCCAAGGCCCTCCTCGGCAAGGGGGCGGGCAAGGAGGCAGGGGAGGAGGGATCTGTCTCAGACTAGTTTCCCCCGTCTCACCTGCCAGTTTCCGAACTGCTCCCCTTCCACCCTTCGAGCACCCCCCTCGTCTCCTCCCAAGCACTAAACGCTTAGCGCAGGTGGAAGCCTCCAACCCCGAGAGCCCGGCGCTAGGGGGCGGGGCCCGCGCTAGGCTACGGGGCGTGGTCAGAGCCGGGGGGGTGGGGCTTATTGGGGGCGGAGCCCGCGCTGGAGGGGGCGGAGCAAGGAGGGGAGAAAGCCTTGTCAGCAGCCGCTCTAATCTCACAGATCTAGAGTCCTCCAATTTTGTTTTAAGCATAGCTTTTAATACCTACCATCTATCACCTACAGAGCGACTGGAAAGCGAGGCTTCCGTGAATTTCCCACAGGCACCTGCCTTCTGCAGCGAACATCATCGTCCCCAGCGGGGGCTTTGTCTTCCTTAGGCCATGGTATCAACCTGGAAGGACAGTGGGTTCTTTCGCGTCTCCCAAGAACCCCAGGGAAGGAAGAGCAGGCGCTGCTGGCCTCGATGCCTGTCTGTTTGCAGCATCTGTGAGTCCTAGGGCCCTGATTTTACAGAGGGAGAAACTGAGACCCGAAGGGATGAACATCAAACACTGGGTCAGGGGACCCTGTGCCAGCGCGGGCTTTGGCCTCCCTCCGAGGACGCACCATCTTCCCTGGTACACGCACCCAAGCGTAGGAGGGTGAATGGCTGTGCATCCAACACCTGGCTCCCTGCACCTGATCTGCTCCTTCCACTCAGATCTGCCTATCGTCGTGTGCACTGCTGCTGCCGCCCCGGTTCAGGCCATCCGTGTCCGCTTCCCCGCTTCCACCTCCTCACAGACCTCCCTCTCCCTTCCATCAGCAGCTATGGTCCGTTCCCTGTTCCCAGGCCTCTGATCTGATCTGCTGCCTCCGCCGCCTCCCGAACCCCACCCTTTCAAAAAGCAAGTCATGATAGCAAATATGAAATTTACCTTTTCAAATCGCCCAACTCAGTGGCATTCAGTAGATGCATGCTGCTGTACAACCGTGACCGCCATTTAATCCAGAACATTTTCATCACCTGAGAGGGAAACCCGTACCTATTGGAGCCACTTCCCACTCTGCCTCCCACTCCTATCCCCGGGGAACTAAGCTGCTCTCTGACACTGCATATTTTATTTCCTCTAAACAAACAAGCAAGCAAACAAACAAACATAGCCTTGCTATATAGTTCAGACTGGCCTCAAACCTATGATAATCCTCCTGCCTCAACTTCCTCAGAGCTGGGACTACAGGTGTGCACCACCATGCCCAGCTCTGAGTATCTTTTTTTTTTTTTTTTCTTAAATGTATTTAGTACAGGGTTTCACTATGCAGCATGGACTCATAGTGAGCCTCCTGTTTTCAGCCTCTCCAGGAATGGGATTACTGGCATGCCACCACTATGCCTGGTCTCAGTGGCCTGCTCAGTGTGCTATGGGGGGGCATGTGGTATTGGGGATCCAACCCTGATCCCTGAGCTTGCCTAAGCAGGAACTTATTCCACTGAGCTATCTTAACAGCCCACAACTCTGAATATCTTATATAAACAAAATCATCCAACGTGTGGCCTTTTGCCTCTGCCGCCTTTCACTTAGCATGAGGTCACCAAGGTCCATTTACATTGCTGCATGTGTCTGTACTTCATTCCTCTTCATGGCCAAGTAATACTCCAGCGGATGGACATTTGGCTGCATTTGGTTGAGCCAGACCTCTGTTGATCAACATTTAGATTGTTTCCACCTTTGGGCTGCTGTGACAAGCACCTCCCTGGACATTTGTGGGCAAGCGCCATGTGGCCATCTGCTTCCAATTCTTTAGGGTACATAATTCGGAATGGAATTGCTGGGTCACATGGTAACTCTTGTGTTTAGCTCGTTCAAGAACTGCCAAGTGTTTTCCACAGGGCTTAGGCTGTTTTATGTTCCTGCCAGCAGCAGACCAGGGATCTGATTTTTGCACATCTTTGCCAACCAACCCTTTTTATTTTCTCTCTGTGTGTGTGTGTGTGTGTGTGTGTGTGTGTGTGTGTGTGTGATTCGTTATTGCCCTTGCAATGGAGGTGCTCAGTGCCATCCTATTGTTCCCTCAGCCTCATTCTTTGGACTCCAGCCTTGCATGTCCTTAAGTAGATCCCTCTCTCTTACCGAGGGTCTCCAGAGCCTTGGTGGCTTCAGCCGGCCCCTACTGTCCAGCTTTCTGCTCCCTCTCTCCAACGCCAGGTCAGGTCCCCTCTAAGGGGCAACTGGGTCCCACGGACTCCCTTGCATAGCTTGAAATTGGGTCTGAACTTTACATTTCCGGTGCAGCTTCTGATTACCATCCCTCACCCGCCTGCCCGCCCAGCCCCTCCCTGCTGTCCTGCCTTTCACTGTCCTCTGCGTGTTCCGAGCACTCCGCCCGGTCTCTGGCAGACACTCAGCACTCAATAAATATTTGGTGAGTGGTGAATGGATGCACGAACGCTGAATGAGGTCCAGGTTTGGACGGCTCGTCTCTGGGAATGTCCCTTTCTCTGGATTTTTTTTTTCCATTGCCTGAAGGGGAAAAGACCATGAAACCTCAATAAATCAGGAGCTGAACAACCCACTTTGTCTGTTAGGAATCTGGGGCCTGATGGGCTTCTGCCCTAGAGTCAGGACCTACTAACAGCCCTTCTCGGAGCCCTGAGGAATCTGGCATGGGAATCTGAGTCTCGCATGGGAACTGGACCTAGTCCGGTCCCACAGTACTACCAAAGGTCTAAGAAGCCTGAAATATATTTGCCTGGTGTAAACATGACCTCCGCACAACAGGACAATCCCTGTGTTTGCCAAACCATTAATTTTTATGTAGTAACAGCAACCACAACAAACAAATCCCCTCCCCCTCACAATCTCAAGTTGCTCTGAAAGGTCAGGTCTGTGGGACTGTGCGAGACATAAGCCTTACAAATCAGAACACAGTGGTGAGCTGTCTGTGCGTACGGCTCAGGTCCTGAGCTCAGATCCAGAGGATTGGGAGCGGGGAGGTGAGATAAACGTCCTCAGCTACTGTCTTCCAAGGAACTCCAAGTGTTTTGCAAGACCTTAATCCCAAGAAGTCAGGAATTGCTCTGTGTCACCATGCCTGTCTCCAAGAGGCCTGGAGGTAGGAAGAGGCTGAGACCGTCCCCCATCCCTCAATCAGGCCTCAGCAGGCTTACAAAAGCCCGGCCCACCTATCTTCCTAGCCTTTATGCTGTCCATTAGCCTGATTAGAACAATTGATTTATTCATTCTTAGTGGCTAAGACAGGGGAGAGACCAACATGCCATTTGTGTGATATAAATATCTGGAAAAAGCTAAAAAAAAAAAAAATTGTGTCTTACTTATTTTCTTAATACCACAGTCAATCACATGTGTCTGTCCAAGTACACAGTTCATTGATGGGGAGGGGGAGAGGCGTGGAGGGCAGGGAAATGGGTGTCGGGGACTTGCGAGAGGCTGGTGTCAGGGCCACACCTTGTGTGGCAGCTTCTGTCACCTGCTAAAGACACATCAGCTATTTGCTCCCCCCACCCCCACCATATTGCTTTTCTAGAATATTCTAGAAATTTCTAGAATATTCTAGATATTCTAGAAACCGGAGGCACTGGAGGTTGGTTGGGAAGGATGCTGCTTCAACTGGTCACTTCCCAAAGGAAAAGGCAGGAATTGAGTTTGGGATGTAGGTCAGTGGAAAATGCTTCCCAACATGTATGAGGCCCCTGGGTTTGAGCCTCAGCGCTGTAGGCAGATAGAGGGAGAAAGAGAACGAGGAAGAAAGGGGGAGAGAGAGAGAGATTATCACTTCCTCAGCCAGTTTCCTCCCAACTCCAAGAAGGATTTGTATCTCAAGCTGTCTCTTTGTCCCCCATCCCTACCTCCTCTGTCATCAAAAAGCCTTTAATCCCAATAATTCCTCAGATAGGAATTTTAGCCCAAGGAAATAATTAAAGACGTATAAAAAGATTTAGTTACAGGATGTTCCTTACACCATGTAGATTATGGTAAAGATTAAAAATGACCTCTACACCCAACTAACTGTAAGCAATGGCTAATGAAATTAACACAGTTCTTCTGTGAAAATCCTACTCTTATTTTAAAAGAAAAAAAAAGTTAAGAAGAAAGCAAATCAAAATGGTGACAAGAGTTTTTGGGTAATTCTTTTGCTTTATTTTCTGTAGTGGGTTCTTACTTTTGGGTGACCTATCAAATTGAGTAAGATTAATTTAAATTAGAAATATATGTCACCTCTAAGGTGTGGATGGCATAAACAAAATAAGAAACACTCCAAGATGGCGGCCCAAGATGGCTTCCTCATTGGGGGACCTCAACACTGAGCGCTGGGGAATAATGTATATTTTGTGGACTCTGTTTTTCAGAAAGCCAGAGAAAGAGAGGTAGGCTGGATATGACCAGCCCCTGGAAGCCACTGTAGATTGTTGAACAAGAAAAGACAGCCAGTTCTGAGGGAGACCAAGAAGAGCCAGTCCAAGAAGTAAGCTGGCCATGATTCTGGTGGTCTTCGTGTTATTGTAGGAGAGAATCTGGTTCTGTGGGATTAGGTTGGGGAGGGTGAAGGTTTCTAGAGGATCATAGTTCTACAGAATCGTAGTTCTCTGGGTCTACCAGAAGCTTCAAGACTGCCAATTTGTAAAATAGGGGGACTGTAGCCTGGACAAAGAACTTGATTTTTCTGGTCCCACAGCAAGATATGAAACAAGGTGGTGCTGGCATCGTGAGTCCTGATCCCTAGCCCCGGGGCCAGCCCATCTCTCTGCTACCTGGCTTCTCTAAGGAGTCAAGCACATCCACCCCTTTCAGGAGAACCTAAAACTCTGGGCTGCTTCCTGAAGTGCCTCCTAGCGTTCCATTCATTCATGTGACACCTGCTACCTGTTAATAGTCATGTTCCGTGTTAGAGTAGGAATGGAATGGAGAGGAGGGGGTGATGGCACATAGTAGGTGCTCAGGAAGTATTTGTGTGATGGGAGGGAGAAGAAGAGAGAGGGAGCAGAGACAGTTCATGCCCTCAAACAGCTCAAAATCAAATCCTGGAAAGAACAGCTGTGGATGGAGGACTGAAGCCAAGCTTTCACAGGACTAGGAAAGCTGTGCTGTTAGGCCTGGACGGGCGCTCAACAGAAGCAGACCAAAACAGCTCACAAAAGGATGATCCCAACCTCTATTTACAAAGGCTTTGATTCAACTCATTCCATGAGCCCCTGCACCAAACCAGAACAGGAATGAAGACTTCTCTTTCCCCAAGGTACGCATCACGCGCAATACGACCGGGAGATCGCCGTGGAAGGAGAGAAAAGCCAAGGCGCAGGTGAACGCCCAGGAAGGAAGGTCACTGTGGCCACTTCGGCCGCTGCGCGCTGCTCTGCACAGCGCCGCCTTCCTCTCCAACCCCAGCCTCCAGCTTTGTCTTCCTCTGCATCCAGGCTGGCGCTGCGGTCTCCGTGGAGAGCCAAGGGCACCAACATCGCCCCATCGCCCGGCCGTCTGCCCTGCCCTCAGCACAGCCCCCCGTTCCCCGTCATTCTAGGATCTCGGGCGGGGTCCGCTTGAAGCTGCCCAGGGAACGCAAATCCAGCAGTCGTCGAGCTTTCCCTGGTGTGCGTGGGGAGGGAAGGGGGAAGCAGAAGGAAAAGCGAGCCCTGGTTCCCTTCATCTCGGGGTACAGGAAGGAGGGGCAGGTTCCAGCAGAGCCCCTCGGGCCAGCGCTGCAGCAACCGCTATTGGCATGGCGTGGGTTTCTTGTGGCCCAGACCTTCCCCTCAAGGATTCGCTGGGCGACTTGGGCTTCTGCCGCGGATTTTTAAAAGGACAAAGAAAGAAAAGAACAGCTGCGCAGCTTCCAGTAAGGGGTGCAGCCCTCCCACTCTCCAGCTCCCCAGGGGGCATCACGCAGATGGAAGAGGCCCTTCCCGCCCGACATCCCCTTCCTGGGGCCTGCTTCCAGGTGAGGACCAGAGGAGCCATCCGGAAATATCTGGATCCAGCGAGGCCCTTTGCACTCACGGGCTGGGCGGGGGTGGGGCGGGCGCTGGAGTCACAGGGAAGGGTAAGAGTGCCCCCCCCGGGGGGCAGGACTCTCAGGCTCACTGCTCAGGCGGCAGAACTCAGAATGACACAGCTGAGGACTCAGCTGGACACTGGGGGTGTCCCGTGGGTTGTCTCTTGCGACTCCATCCCCATGTCCTCCACTGCCGGAGGATCCTCCAGCGTTTATTTCTGGCTCGATTCCCAAGGGCCAGGACCAGGATTAGGACGTAGGCCAGCTTCACCCCGATGATGACAAGCAAGAACTGAGCTGTCACTCATCCGACCTCAGAGCCAGCTGAGGCAGTGAGCCTGCCGCTTCCTTTTCAGCCCTGGGTGCCTGAGGACAGAGCACACTCTCTACCTAGGGCCCTCCGACCTGAGGCCCTTAGGCTCCTAGCAGCTGCCTCAGTCATTTCAGGTACCCGTGATGTCAAATGGGAAAAAATACTTTCATCATTTTCACTTACCTCCAAGCAAAGGGCGGCACCTTCTTCTCTTAGGCATTCGAGGGGCAAGGCCCTGTGGTGCCAGCGCTACGTGTGACCTAGGCCACCGTGGCAAGCCCTAGAGACGGCTGCCTGCCACTAAGCAGTCTTTGCAGGTCCATCAAAATACCACCTGTGCTCTTCCACACCTAAACATCGCGGTAGTAGAGAAACCTGCAGTTGCACCTTGCAACTTAGTGGAGAAAAAACAAGAGCTTGCATGCTACAATTTCTTAAATGTGGTTGTTACTATTTTAATATACAGATGACAGCATCATTGCCTTACGCCTGTGTGCTTTATCTCATACATTGCAATGCATGGTTCTGAAAGAGAGTCTTAGAGGCCCCGCCAGACTGGGCAGGGGATCCATTTTCCATGCCAGGAAAATGGAGGCAGGGCTCCCAAAGAGGCTTCAGTGTGTTAGGAGAATGAAATAAATACATGTGTCCATGTGTAAGGCTCAGTCTTAGAAAGTAAAAGAAAGGCCAGGCATGGTGGCACACATCTATAATCCCAGCTACATAGGAAGCTGAGGGCAGCTGAGGGTCAACATCCTAAGCCACCCGCCCTGCTGTAGAACATAAGGAGCCTGCAATGTGCTCAGGGGATAGCACTTGCCCCAGGCTCTGGAATCAGTAGCCCCAAAGCATACAAGCAACAGAAGACAAAGGAAAGGAAAGAAGAGTGACATTTCTGAAGGCAAACAATGGCTTGAAAAAAAAGTAGTGGCTGGGGAGATAGTTCAGCGGTCTAAGTGCCCAGGTGGTAAGTGCAAGGACCCAAGTTCGATCCCATGCCATGCTGGCCCCGGAACCCCTGGCCACAGAAACCATATATGGTGATGCACACCTGTAATCTGGCGCTGGGGAGGCCAAGACAGGAGAATCACTTCGAGTCTGAGCTGCATAGCAAGGCCTCGTGCCAAGTAAATAAATAAAAGATTAAAAACAGTTTTTAATAAATGTATGATTGCGCTACAGAATAACTATATTTGTTTTGGAGAAAGGATTGCATATCTATTTATTATTTATTCTTATTTCCATAGAGCCCAAACAGTGGTGACAATCAGTAAGGGTGTGTTGGCAATAAATACTGTCAAGTACACAAGCTGAACCATTTATCTCAACTTACGCTTCTGGCCCCTTACAAGCAGGGCGTGAATTACCTTTGTATGTGCATGCCTCGACTTCTCCATCTGGGAAATGGATATCACAAAACTTCTTGCAGTTTAGAGGATTTTCCTATAAACCAGAGGGTGTTTTTCAGTTCTATGGGAGGCAGAGGGGGTTGGGGTGGAATTGTTTTCACTATTATTATTATTATTATTATTATTATTTTTTTTTTTTTGCGGGACTGGGGTTCAAACTCACGACCTTGCACTTGCCAGGCAGGCACTTGTGCCTCGGAGCTATCACTATTATTATTATTATTATTATTATTATGCAAAATTAGGTTAAAATAATTTTTTCCTTTTTTATTTCCTTTCTTCTTTTTTTGTGCTGGCAATGGAACCCAGGGTCTTGCACATGCTACGCATGCGCTTTACCACTGAGCTACAGTCCCAGCCCCAGAAATCCCTGTTCTCAGGCTTGCTGCGGACTCTACTTGGATCTGTGCTTTATGGAGGTGCCAGCATTCCATGTGCCTGTGCTGTCCTGTGGGCCCCCTGGCTGTCCTTTCTGGGATTGTGAAGGAGGCCCAGGTGTGTCGTCCCCCTGGGAGTGCTTCAGGAGTGCTCATGTTTCCAGGATCTGCTGGGGGCCTGGGGCCTTCTTCCCGGGGACACTGACCAGGAGCACCTGCCCAACAGCCCTGGTGCCACCTTTGTGAAGACAGCAGTGTCTTGCTCCATTGCGTCTCTGTATAGGAGAGACGGAGGCAGAGCTTGGGGAGGGGGGGCAGGATTCGTCTCACAGTTCCCTTGGCCTCTGCCCTGGCAGACAGCCAGGGGGAAGACGCCTGCTGACCTTACCAGGGTGGCCCTCCCTGTCTCTGTCTCTGCCTCTGCCTCTGCCTCTGTCTCTGCCTCTGTCTCTGTCTCTGTCTCTGTCTCTGCCTCTGTCTCTGCCTCTGCCTCTGTCTCTGTCTCTGTCTCTATCTGTCTGTCTCTTTCTCCCTCTCTCTCCCCCATCCCTCTCCCTCTCTCCCTCTCTGTCTCTGTCTGTCTCTTTCTCTCTCCCTTCCCTCCCGCTGTTTCCTTCTCCCTCTGTCTCTGTCTCTCTGTCTTTGTCTCTGTCTCTCTCTGTCTCTGTGTCTGTCTTTCTGTGTGGGTGTCTCTCCCCCCCACCCCTCCCTCTCTCTTTGTCTCTGTCACTGTCTATCTGTCTATCTCTCTTCTCCCTTCCCTTTCCCTGTCTCTCTTTCTCCCTCTCTCCCTCTGTCTCTCTGTCTCTGTCTCCCTATCTCTCTCCCCCCTGCCTCTCTCTCTCCCTTTCCCTCCCTCTCTCTTCCATTTGCTCAAAAGACGCCTGCATCTGCGTGGGCTGGTGAGACCTGGGGCCTTGGAAGGTATGCAGCCAACTGAATTTAATTAAACTGCAGTTCCAGGAGCCAGCTGCCTTTCCCTAAGAAAGTGCCACAACTCCTGAGAGCCCCTAATACCCCACACAGCCCAATCCCTGGGCTTCAGAGCGCCTTCGCACAAGTACCCAGAGGCCAGCTGGCTTTGACAGACTGGGTGACAACGCATTTTTTAAAAAGCCACCATTGCGCCTCACGTCTAAGTTGGGCACACCATGACTGCCTTCCGCTGCGCTGGCTCTTGCTTTTAGAGCTTCAGTTGGAGGACCTCTGTCTTCTCCACTTGGCTTTGTACCTGGCCCCAGAGACCCCTGTCTTGGCCGGCCCTGTGCCTACCAGCTTGGGATTGGGGCAGTAGCAGGGTCTGGAGCCAAGTGTTGATTGGATTACTGCGCTAAGTAGGGCAAAGTGGCAGCTGAGGAATTCTGCCGCTTCCAATCACTCTGTTTAGTCATTCGTTCTGCAGTTATTGGGCCCCTCTCATGTGCCGCATCTGGGAATATAACGTAGGCAAGGTGACACAGTCTCTACCTTGGTGGAGTGCTGTTTGGTCAAGGGACCGCTAGATAATAAATACATAAGCAAATAAAGACATAAAGCAGCTACAGATTGTTGTAAGTGCTAAAAAGAAACAGATGGCTAGAGAATAGAGGAGGGATATTCTTAGATAAAGTCGAAGAAGCGCTCTCTGAGAAAATGACATTCAAGCTGGGAGCTCAAGGATGAGACCAAGTCAGCCGGGAGGGAAGGGGGAGAGTTATGGGGTGAGGATGTTCTGAGGCAGCAGGAACAGCGTGTGCAAAGGCCCTGAGGCGGGGAGAGCTTGGCAAGCACAAGGAGCGGACAGAAGGCCGGGCTTGCTGGAATGTAGAGAACAAGGACAGCAGCCAGAGACAGGGGAGAGACAAAGGCCATGGCAGCCTGCTGGGCTGTGGACATCATAGCAAAAGACCTTGAACTGCACTCTAGGGCCTTGGGGAAGAGGTTGAAATTTGCATGGCTCCGCCTATGGGTTTGTGAAATGGATGGATGGATGGATGGGTGGATGGATGGGTGGGTGGATGGAGGAGAAATATTCTTCCACTTGGAAGCCTAGGCATCAAAGCTGTCTGCAACTACATCACCCCTGAACTCCTCAACTCTAGCACGCACTTGGCCCTCTTTCACAGATGCCTATAAACAAGCTATAAAGAAATGGTTGTGGGAAGAATTAGGCTACGCTCCAACAGGGTTGCTGCACTCCTGATTGCAAGAGGGCAGAGGAACTGTGTCACTGTGTCCCCTATCAACAGTACCTGTAGAGCACAACACAAGCCTGTTTGAAACAGCGCCCCCTAGCATTGTGCAGCTGGTGGTCCTGGTTTGGCTTGACACTTACTAGCTGTGTGTTCCCTCTGAGTCTCCTTTCATGGTGCATGAAAGAAGGCAGAGGGGCTGGGGAGATAGCTCCGTGGCACAGGTGCCTGCCTGGCAAGTGCAAGGTTGTGAGTTTGAACCCTGGTCCCCCCAAAGGAAAGAAAGAAAGAAGGAAAGAAAGAAAGAAAGAAAGAAAGAAAGAAAGAAAGAAAGAAAGAAAGAAAGGAAGGAAGGAACGAAAGCTAGAAAGACAGTGCTTCCTCTGCCTCTCTGCATTATTGAGACCTTCTGAAGAAGAGTGCCTAACTAGAGCCCTAAATGGGCTTCCGGATACATACACACATGCCCTGGAATCACCGGAAAAGCATATGCAGGATGTGTGTGTGTGTGTGTGTGTGTGTGTGTGTGTGTTCACTACTTAAACAAGGGAAGTGTTGCAAAGGACAAGATCGCCAAGGCTCTCCTTAATTTCTCAAAGTGACTCATGAGCCACCACAGCTTAAACTGTGTGTGACACCTGGCAGCTGGGTCAGCTCTCAGCAGCTCTTCTTCTTTTGCTTCCAGGATCGACTTGCTGGTTGGCATTGAGGCCCGAGAGCTGCTTGGTGGCAGGGGCTTCTCTGCATTGTCCCTGGTACCACTTCCTGTTATGCTGATACCAGGCTCCTCCCGGGCTGCCCCTCAGGGATCCAGTAGCCCAGAGCCACGTTCTCCAAAGCAGATGCCCCCAAGCTTCTCCTGTTGTATGTAGGACCGAATTCACAGGTCAGAGGGCGGGTGCTGCCTGCACACTGGAGATGAACTTGCTCTCCTCCAGGTGAGAAGATGCCCTGGTCCACCGCATGGCCTCCGTGGGCTGGGATCTCCAGGAGCTCCTGGGCTACGGCTGGGAGTTCTGGCACCATGCTGGGTGGATGAGGTTTCTGCCTGTGGTTTTCCAGAATGCTTTTAACTCCCTCTCCCCGGAAGGACAATCCTGGGTAGCTGGTGGGCACCTGTGCTCCACCCTGCCCCAGCCCCACGCCAGGCACATTACAGATACTTAACAAAAGCACTATGCAAACAATGGCCACATCCAGCCCACTACTCCCTCCAGGAACCTAACAGGGCTTATGCTGTGAACCTCTCAAGTAGCCGTGCAGCCGTGCAGCTGGGCCTACTCCCGGCCCATTCTCTCACCCTTTCCTGATGAGTAATAAACCTAATGATACCTTGGATGGATACTGACCCTTTCTTCTCTAACCACTTTAGTCTTCACTTCTGAATTAGATTCTAAAGCAGGCCAGGCAGTTGGGGAACCTCCCCCCACTGCCCCTTCCCACCAACTTGGTGCTATCTCAGGGATACTGAGGCCCAGCTAGGACAGGAAACTCTTTGCTCAGATGTGCCAATCAAAGACGGGCGGGATGACAAACCAGGATCTGTTGCCTCTGCGACTCATTCATGAACTTGAGGTGTCCTAAGAGTACTGAAATTTTATAATTAATAATAATAATAATAATAATTGTTATTATTTGGCTGGGAGACAAAGCAGTTCTTCCTAATTCTGCTAATGCTCTAATAGTCCTGTTCTTGAGGTCTGAGGAAAGATAGCTCCCTCATTTGGGAGCTACCCACAGGGAAGAGGAGGTCACTGAGGAGCTTGCCGGCCACCTGGGAACTCAGAGAAGTTCAAGGGAAGTCCCGGCAACCGGCCCCAGGGCTGTGAGTCAGGCATGAGGTGGGCCTGGATCTGAGCGGCAGGCTTTGACTTGTTGACCTTCACCCCCCCACCTCTACCCCCCTCTCTCAGAACAAAACCCAGGCTAGAAAGTGGCTGAGACAGGAAGTAGCTTGCCCCGGGGACCTGGAAGTCTCCAAGCAGGTGACTAATCCGCAGAGAGAGTGAGTTTCGAGTTGTTGGTTGCCTCACAGACCCATACTGGTCTCCTGTGAGCGGCCCTGTGTTTCTCAGAGCCTAAAGCCCAGGTGGAAAGCGCCCTGAAGCGGTGTTAGGCACGCGGGAGGGGATGCTTGTGACCTGGGCGGTGAAGCCACTTGCGGCTGCTCTCTGCGGAAGAGCTGCAGGGTCTTGGAGCCAGAGGAGAGCTCAGCTGGGGCGCAGGTTCTGTCATGGCCCAGCTGAGCCTAGAGCATGGAAAGCCCGTGTAGGAGGTGAAAAGGACCCCCAAGAATCCAACCCTCGAAAAGTAGCCCCTCAAATCCTGCCACCTGTGAAATCTGATTTGGAGTATGGATCTTTGCAGATGTGGTTAAATTGTTTTGTTTGCTTATTTTGGGTGATGGCACTAAGAATTGAACCTAGGGGTGGGGCTGGGGAGATAGCTCTTCAGTCTAATCACCTGAATGGCAAGTGCAAGGACCCGGGTTCAATTCCTGGTCCTGCGTGCTGTGCTGGTCCTGAATCCCAGGCAACGGTGCCTACCCAAAACCAGGTATGGTGGTACACTCCTGTAATCCCAATGCTGGGAAGGCTGAGACAGGAGGATCACTACAAGTCTGAGCTGTGTTGTGAAACTCTGTAACAAACAAATAAAAAAGAATTGAACCCAGGGCCTTCGGGTAGAACTATATCCTCAGTCCTTTTTCAAATTATGAAACAGGGGCTTGCTAAATTGCCCAGGCTTGAAGTTGTGATCCTCCTGCCTCAGCCTCCCTGGCTCATGAATGACACTTCATGAGTTGGTGACACTTTCCCCATTTTAAATTAAGCATTGTGGGTCTGCATAGCACCTGCCTGGGGTGGGCGCGAGGCCCTGAGTTTGATTCTCAGTACCAAACATAAATAAATAAATAAATAAATAAATAAAAAGTGAAAATAAAAATAAAGGATCTTGAGTTGAGGGCATCTTGCTGTGTCACCCAGGTTAGATGTCAATGCAACTACCTGTATCTGTGTAAGACAGACCTTGGAAACAGCTTCAAAGATGCCCCCAGTGTGCGCGCACGCGCATGGGCGCACACACACAGACACACACACAAACACACACCCCTCTGCAGGCAGTGAGGAATCTAGGGATCACTCTGGGGCTCAGATTAGCACGCAGGAGGCCCAGGTGCACCCTGTGAGTTTAGCCAAGGTCAGCAACCAGGCTCAGCTGAGAACTCCACAAGAGAGTGCGGTGCCCAAGATCAAGGGCCAAGGCAGCTGGATCCCAGGATGCAGGGAGGGGGGGCAGATCCTGACTCTAGGGCCAGTGGGGGCAGAGCAGAGAAGGAGCCCTCCTGGGCCAGCCTTCACAGACCTCCAGAGCCACTTCTGCCAGCATGGAGGGCAGTTTGCAGGGAGAGGCATCCAGCCCAGGACCGTGCCAGGAAGACTTTGTCTCTGGAGCCATCTTGTCAGCAGCATTGGGGTTACTACCCGGAGATGAAGGGAGATGGAAACTTCAAAGGACAAAGGTCCCCAACCATCCTGGAAACCCAAAAAGGAAGGGAGTGTCTTTCTTACATCACTCAGTCGACCTACTCTGTGAATGTTTTTGCAGACCCACTCTGTGCAGGAAATTTATTGGCAACAAACAACTTAGTAGTAGTCTGCTCTTAGGTCAACTGAGCACATGTGCCAGGCCCCTTATTAAAATGATATTAAGTAACCAAGGCTTTCCTGACTCATATAGTGCCCATGCTATGCCAAGGACGGTCAAGGTCAAGAATTTCCCTGCATTCAGTAATAGCCATGCAAGTTGATCCTCACTACACCTCAAACACAGGTATAGCATAATAGTGAGCGGAACCGAGTTCTGTCCACTGCAGTGTCTTAGGACTGAACATCCAGAGGCAAAAACAGACCCAGATCCTCACTCCTCTCAGTACCAAAGGACAAAGCCAGACCTTGAACTTGCCTAGACCCCAGAATGCTTTGTGCCTAGATCCCAGAATGCTTTGTGCCTAGACCCCAGAATGCTTTGCACCATGCTGCCTGCTGGTGAATTCTCCAAACATTCTTGGCAACAGCCATTCTTGCCCCACTTTGCAAACTGAGGCCAGGGCTTGGTGAGGGGCATTCTTGTGAGTGCTACTGAAGGCTGGGAACAGGCTCTGGTTTGACCTCTGCTGAAGAAGTGGCAGGAACACCAAGGAGCCCTCTCTGGCCCTGAGAAAGAGTGCTTCATGCAGTTTTTTTTTCAAGTTTAAAATGAATGCAAAAACATCCGCAATGAACAAAAACATCAGCATTTTAAAGTAAGACCAGATTCCACCTTGAATATGATTTACCTCATCCTAATGTCTGGTTTTTCTTTTTCTTTTTTTTTCCCATAAATAGTTCATTAATGATATTTCTGATCTCGATTTTCAGTCCCTTAAAGCACCATTTTGGGCACAAGCCAGTAACCCCAGGACTCTGGAGGCTGAGGCAGGGGTATCATAAGTCCGAGCTCACCCCTGGCAATTTAGCATTTTAATGAGATCTTGTCTCAAAACAAACACCCCACCCGACCCCTGCTGGGATAGAAGCCAAGGCCTGGTGCATTTATTTTCATTATGCAGTTTTTGGGCTCACCCTTAATCTTGTACATTCTATGTGCCTCAGTCACCTGCCCTGGGTCCTGGGTGGTGACGCAATTCATCCCCACTGCCCCAGGAAGCAAGGGTCATCCCCGCGTGGCTTCCGTTTCACAGACGAGGAATGCAGACACCAGAAAGGCTGACAGCTTGGCTTCAGATGACACAGACGAGGGGTGGAACGGAAAACCCAGCCAGGCTTCCTGGAGGTGGCGTGGGCTGGATATCCCCGGCTGCGAACAGCCCAGCCCCAGCCCCAGCCCCAGCTGTACCAAGGCTATGACAGAGCGGTGCCCGAGGTGGGGGCATCTCATAACCGGGCCTGAGCCCTCTGGATACCAACACTCCACCGTTCCATTGCTCCAGAGCATAGGCCCGGTGACTGCGTCCACCCAGGGCGAGGGCGCAGAAACTGCTGTCCCCACCAGCCCAGCACGCACAGCCCAGGGAGCGAGCCGCGCCGCGATGCAGGAAAGCTGTTGGTAATGAGCAGAATGGGGTTTTAATGGGGTTCGCGCAGATAGAGCAGAAATCAAATTAGGGCCTAATTGGCATGCACGAGGCGGCGAGAATAGCTCTGCAGGCAGACCCGCTGGGGATGAGAACCGCAGCCACTTCACAAGGCCCGTCGCGCCTGCTGGAGGCCAGGGGCAGGGACCCCGGGGCGCGACGCCCCACCCCTTCCGCCGGCCACGCCCCTAAAGCCCCGCCCCCGGAGAACCTCCCCTCCACCAATCGTCCCGCCCCCAGGCCTGGGCCTCGCCCCTCCACCAATCGCCCATCTCAGCCGAGCCCGCTGGCTGCTGCGCTGAAGGAGGCCCTGATCCTGACCCCATTCCTTGCAAAATATTTGAGCGGCTGCAGCGCACACGTTCCACGTTGGCCTTTTTGGTTTCTTTCTCTCTGTTGATGGAAAAGCGGAAGAGGATCATAAGGGGAGGAGGTAACAAGGTGAAAGAAGTGGGATGTGAGAGGGAGCGGTGTGCACACCTGAGAGCTCAGAACCCAGCCCCCAGTGGATAAGCCTAATAGTGACTGCAGCCTTGTTGGGCGCCAACCCCGGCCCGGGCCCTGAGCTGGCCGGTGGTGGGCATGCATCAAAGAATTTTGGAAGCGCTTTTAAAACAGACAAGGAAGGACCGGAAGGATAGTTCAGTGGAGTAAGCGCCTGCTTAGGCAAGTGCAGGGACCAGGGTTTGATTCCCGGCACACGCGCCGTATGGGTCCTGCCTCTGGGCACGCTGAGCCGTCCGCCAAGACTGGGCATGGTGGCACTTGCCTGTGATCCCAGTGCTGGGGAAGCTGAGACAGGAGGATCACTATGAATCTGAGCTGCTTGGCGAGAACCTGCACCAAATACATTTTAAAAATAAATTTAAAAAAAATATATATAGAGAGAAACAGAGAGGAAGAAGAGGAAGAGGAGGAGGAGGAGGAGTTGGAAGAAGAAGAAGAAGAAGAAGAAGAAGAAGAAGAAGAAGAAGAAGAAGAAGAAGAAGAGGAAGAGGAAGAAGAAGAAGAAAACCAAACAAAACTGTAGTGCAGAAAACACAGCAAGCATTACCTCTGGGGTCCATGAGCGAGCAGGGAGTCGGAATGCTATTCGATGGGGATGCGGGGTGACCTTGGGTAAGTAACCCTAGGTCCCTCAGTGAGCCCCTGGCAGACTTGCCCTTGGAGCCCAGACCTGTCTGGCCCCGATCTCCCGCTATTCCCAAGGTACTCTACGTGGCCCTAAGCAGTGACCATATCGTCCTTTGCCCCAGCGTGAAGAATTATTGGGGCAAGGCCTCTCTGCAGGCGGGAGGCAGAATCTCATCTTTCCACACATACCATACATCTGCACTATCTTTGGGGTGCAGCCAGAGTACAGAAATCTCGGGCCCCCCGGGGCTGACTGCCTCAAAAGACTCTGTAATCAAATGACTCGGGGGAGAATTCGAACCGGGCTTCAGCTTTGGTGGTGGTGGTTGTTTTGCTGCAGGACTTGTCAGAGCCTTTCACAGGCTCACAGCCATGCACGTGACCATCCCAAGAGGACTGATGTTAAGGAGCATTTGCCAAACAGACAACCCTGGAACTGGATCCCCAAAGCCTTGTGCAAGCAGGCCTGGGGAGTCCGGAACCCACCACCTAGCTCACCTGGCACTCAGGAGGACTCGCCCTCTGCACTGCTACCCGGTGACTCCTTGTGGTGGGAGAGATTTTCCAGTCCTGCTTATGTGAATGGTGGATGGGGCTGCGATGGTGAATTTCTCCAAAGCATGGCCCACCAGCACCATGCGGGCACAAGCTCCTTGCGTCTGCGGGTGGGCCGGCACATCCGGGGAGTCTGGAGACCGACTCAGAAGCCCCGCGCAGTCCGTGGTGGGGCTGCGGTCCGTTCTGCCCTGGGCCCCTGTTGCTGTCCCCTCGGCCCTCCCAATCTGATTGAAAGAAGTAAGTCCCTCCACCGCCCGGCTTGCTATATCCATGACCAAGGTCAGCGGGAACATTTCGGAAGCACGGCCAGCGCTTCTGTTCCCCAAGCACATGTAGAAATCCTCGTTAGGGGCCCGGCGGGATGGCTCAGTGGTCTAAAGCGCCTAATTGGGAAAGCTTGGGCAGCTTCAGGGACCGAGGTTCAATCCCCGGCACCACATGCTGTGCTAGCCCTGCCTTTGGGGCAGGCTGAGCCGGCCATAAAAATGAGGGAATAAACAAATAAAGGTTCTTAAACAAGAAAAAAAAAAAAAAAATAAATAAATAAATAAAATAGAAATCCTCGTTAGATTTTCAGTCACGAAATTAATACTGCACACAATGCCCCCTTGTTTTGTAAGCCCAGCTTAGAAAAATAGAAAATTAAAAAAAGGGTTCCCATTCACACCTTCCCTTTGGCACCCTCCTCCCGAGAGGTGATCGCCCTGAGGGGGCCGTTTCCTGCCAGACCTTCTATTCATAAACAAACATGGAAATACGGAATTTGCTGGCCACCAAAAAATTGGCTGGCGTGATGCGCACTGTCTGTGACCTACTTTTTGCGCTGAACTCCGCACGGCAGACCTCCCGTTCCTCGTGCACCCAGGTAGAGCAGTCTCCTCTGCTCGGCCGCACCCACAAGAGCTCACTCTGTAAAGCTCCAGGAGGGGAGGCTGCAAGAACAGGAGTTGGCGTGTTAGACGACTTTTGTTTGCCAAGACCTGGGAACCAAGGGAAACCGCTAAGCCGAGAGGCAGGGGCCGGAAGCCAGGCCAGCCGGGCTGGGGTAGGAGATGGGACCTTCCCTGGAAAGCCTCGGGCCGCATCTTTCTCCCCGTGTCCCGGTCCCTTCGCTGTGGAATGTGTTTTATAAGCGAGGCTGGAATGTCACTGGTCTGGTACGGCTGCAGGAGCCTGCTCAGCCGTGGGCCGGGTGTCCGTAGGGTTTCATCGACCTCACTGCCAGGGTACCCGGGGTCCGTGGAGTCCCTCGGCCGCCTCTGTGGTCCTTCTGCTGTTGAGTCACCGGCCCGAGGACCTCTCCTTCACTTGCAAGGGCACCTGTCAAATGGCTAAACTCCGGGACACAAATGAGTGCTCTGTGCGCATCACCAGCCACTTGTCACGTTCATTCGCACACTGGAGGGGGCGGCTGCAGCCACAATTAACTGGTTAAGTAGCATTTGGCCGGCTCTCTGCCGTTGCTCAAAGACTGCTGTGGTGGCAGTCGGAGGGATTCTAATGGCAAGGACAAACGTTTGTCCCTGGGACACAGGGAGCCCACAGAGGGGCCCTTCCAGCAGTTTCCCAGGAAGGACTAGGAAAGTGAGCACGATTAGACCTCAGAACACAGCCTGATGGACCAGCTGTCACACCCCAGTCCAGGTCTCCATGCTTCTGCCCGGGGACAAGGGCTCCTGGGTGCCCGGGGTGATTCCTGGGAGCACCGGGAGACTCCACTAGGCAGGGAACGGCTGACATTCCCCCGCATCAGCACAACCACACAGAAGACCTTAAATCAGCAGAATCGCGGCATTCGGCGTCGGTAGCTGCCGTGCGGCCTCTGCCATCGTCTCCACTGCGGTCCTCCGGTGGATCTCCTGTGCCTGGCGCGATCTTTACCATTTGTCACATGGCAGTGCTCGGCGGGCCGCGACAGCAGAGGCAGTCCTGGCTGCATAAGAATACCGGTGACCAGAGAAAGCCAAGCCCGTGCCCTGCCCTGGAGCCCAGGCTGGGGACGCCAGACGCCTCATCTGCCTGCCCTGGCTGGTGTTACCTCTGCACCCCTCCTACTGCTGAAGACAAGCCCCAGAGAAGCACTCTGACCAGAGCGTGGTTGGCGGCTGTGCATGGGTGGGAGCAGAGTCACAGCCCGAGGGACCACTCTCTGGGCCAGGTGCCCTCTACGTGGCCAGAGACTCCAGAGCTACAGCAAAAATGCTGGTGGCCAAGCTCCAGGATGATTGAGAAGGTCACACGATCAGGACACAGCAGAGACTCTAGCAGAATTGTCGCCAGAGGCTCTCTGACACCAGCACATTGACTGACATCCAAGCTGCACAGCTCGAGCGTCTCTAACCCACAGGCCCCTCATCCGGAAGGCACCCATGTCTGAAACTTGGGGGGGCACCAATGTGATCCCACAAGTGGGGAATTCCTCCACCTTTGGCAAAATGGCCCTTGAACCCCGAAATGAATTCTGTGTCTAGGTTAAGGTTCCCTCCCCAAGAAATCTCACCATGCACATGCAAAAACACCCAGACCCAGAACATTTGTGGTCCCAATCCTTCGCACAGAGGACCCTCAACCTGTCATAGTAGGAATAATGAACACGCCCGGCCCTGTGGATGCTGGTGAGCCGAACGCTACTCGAGCAGCACACACTACATGGTACAGTGCAAACTTTACGCTGCACGCATTATGTATTTTTTTTCTTTTTTTTTGTTGGTCTTTTTGAGACAGAGTCTTGCTACGCAGTTCAGGCTGGCCTTGAGCTCACTTTTTTAGCCCAGGCTGGTCTCGAGCTCACACCAATCCTCCTGCCTCAGCCTCCCGAGTGCTGGGATTATAGGTGTGAGCCACCACGCCCGGCGCATTATGTATTTTTAAAAATTCCTTTCACTGATGGAACAGCCAACCTCCTGTCAATATTCTACCTGCCCTTAATCCTCAGCATGCTCCATCACATGGGATAGACGATGCTCATTTTAAAAGCAGGGAAATCATTTCCATGGAGTAGCAGTCAGGACTGGAACATCTTCTAGGGCTCGGGCCCCATCCTAATTATTCCCAGTGAGAAGATTGGATTTTCCAAAGGATGTTCGGCCCCCTGCAGCTCTGCTTCTTCCACGCCTGCAGTCTCTGGGCTTCAGAGACCTCCTGTGAGGTGTCGAAGCCAGAGCACCTTGGGGAGGGGCGTCCCAGGTGGGCTCTGCAGTGTGCAGAGGGCTTCCTTCAGGAGGCAGGGGAGGGGGCTTTCGCCAAGGTGTCGTGGCCGTGAGGCCTGTCTGGGATGCCCAGCTGAGTCAAATAGGGCTTGGAGAAGTGAGTTCAGGAAGCAGCTACAAAAAGCAGCACACATCTGTAATCCCAGCTGGCAGGAGGCTGAGGCAGGTGGCTCGCAAGTTCCAGCCTGGTCAGGGCAAGTGAACAACTTAGCAAGACCCTGTGTTAAAATAAAAATGAGCTAAATAAAAATAAATGAGTGGATTCATAAATAGAATATGATGAAAAAAAAATAGAATAGGATGGAAAGTGAGCCAGGGACTGACAGAGAGGACAAAAGACACTGGGTGGAACTTTCTAGAAAATGTGAGAGTGGGCGAAAGCAAGGCTGTGTTTGCAGGGTGGCAAGGGAGAAGATCCACCTCAGCTTTTTAGAGATTATTTCTTTTTTTATGGTCATGATTAAAAATGAATAGTCAAAGTAACTCACCTTTTCTTCAGTTAATGAATAGATAAAATGTGGTGTAGCCACAGTGGAATATTACTCAGCCATGAAAGGGTTGAGCTCTTGACCTATGCTCCAGCCTGGATGCACCTTGAAAGCAGGAGACGTCAGATGTGAGGGCAATGGATCACACCGGGCTACATACGATCCAGTTTCATGGACCCAGATGTCCCACAGGCCACTCTAGAGGCAGAGAAGAGCCTCATGGCTGCCTGAAGCCGGCAGTGGGAAGTGGGTAGGGAGGGGGTGGCAGTGACTGCTGTTGGGGCCAGGGTTCCTTTTGGGGGTGATGGCAGTGGTCCAGAATAAGACTGTATGCAGCCTTGAGAATATATTGTGGCATACTCCAACACAGCATGCTTGATTTAAAGAGGCGAAATCGGCTGGGTGTGGTGCGCATGCCTATAATCCAGACACCTTGGAAAGCTGAAGCAGGGGGATCACAAGTTCAAGGTGAGCCTGGGCAACTTAGCAAAACTCTGTTTTAAAACACAAAATCGAAATAGTGGGGTGGCAGAGCGCCTGCCCCACTGGGCAAGCCTCTGGGCTCCATCCCCAGAACTCAACGCCCTAGCAAGCATAGCATGTGAATAGCATCCCTCAGGCAAGCTACCTAGATGTCATATAGGGGTCCAAACAACAGTGTGGATGACAGAAGCCCGGCTCAGCCAGGCTCCCCTGCCCACCTGCCCACTCCGCCTGGACCCCAGGGCAATCTTGGGCAAGGCTTCCGCAGTGTAGCACGCGCTCCACACCCTGTCCACCTCCCCAGGAGGCCAGCGCCGGCCCTTTCAGATCTGGGCTGGAGAAGGTGAATGGGTTCCCTCGACAGATGACCTTCTGAGCCACCTGCTGGGAGCAGTCGTGGGCACCGGAGCCTCTGTTTGCTTAGAGCTTTATTATTATTATTATTATTATTATTATATGCTGGTCTGGGAGACAGGAAACCAGTAATACAATAAATGAGTGGGATAATCTCAGGTGATGAGAAGAGCCACGCTCCGAATGCAAACCCACAGGAAATGTGACAGGGATGACAAAGAGGCAGGCACCCAGGAAACGTCAGAAACAGTGGCCAGGGACGGACGTGACCAAGGCGACGCTCAGGAAAGATGTTGGAGAAAGAGGAGGCGTCAGGTGCGAAGACCCCCTGGACAGTGGCAGCCCCGGCCTGTTCCAGGAACCGTAAAGTCCCGGGTGAGCAGGAGAACAGATTTAAAGGAGGGGCGATGTGGCTGAGGCACCAGGCAGGTGGGGAAGGAGTCCCCCAAGGCTGGTGTGGACAGCACGCAGCCCACGAGCGCGGTCCTGGCCCCCAGAGCTAGGCCAGGTACAGCGTCGGCGCCTGTGAAGAGCCCAGGGTCCTAAGCTGGCTCAGAGGGGGCCCTCGCTCAGCGCCAGGCGCTTGGTGCTGCAGGGGCGGCGGGAGCCGGGACTCCCAGCACTGCCACGGAAGGCCACGCCCAGAGAGGACCAGCTGGGCGTGGGCTGAGCACCGAGTGGCAGCCTGACAGGTGACGTGCACATATGGTCACCAGAGAAGCCCTGCCCCACCCCAGGCCGCCACACCCACTGCCTCTGCAGGGAGCTCCAACCTGAAGGGCCACGACGACCCGGCTGGGCCACGTCTCTGTTGCCTGCTAGCCTCCCCCTCCTGCGGTTGCTGCAAGCCAGCACCCCCTCGGTGTGTGCTTTGGAATTATTACCTAACAGCTGTCTTCTCTGGATTGCAACCTCCGGGAAGGTCAGAGAAAGAATCCCCAGGCTTAGGCCAGAACACGACGCCCTCCACAGAAAACAGGGCAAGCCACACGGATGATGCAAAGTTTTCTAATCACCACATCAAAAAAGTAAAAAGAGCACTCGAGGTACAGTGTGGAGCAGAGCACTTGTCAAGCACGTGAGACCCTGACTTCGATCCCCAGCGAGGGCCTGGACGGGGAGGGGAGTCTGCCCTAACAGCGCAAGCCAAGGCTCTGGGTTCAGTCCCCAGTGTTAAAACAAACAGACCAAAAAAAAAAAAAAAAATTACAATAAGAGATTTTATTTCAATATATATGACACATGTGATCATGATAAAATGTTAATGTGGTGATTTACAATCTTTCTGCTCATACGAAGTCTTCAAAATTTGTGGAAGTTATAATACAGCACATTTCAATTCGAGGGATAAACCTTCACTGGAAAACCTTGCTCTAATTTAGATGCGAGAAATACATGCACCCAAGTCGTCCCAAACATACAGCAAAGATTTTCAGAGGCTAGATAAGCTGATTTTTAACATTTAATTTACTTGTTTGAGACAGGATCTTATTATTCTAGGCTGGCCTTGAACTCACTGTGTGTATAGCCCAGACTGGTTTTGAGTTTGTGGAGACCCTCCTGCCTCAGCCTCTCATAAGAGGTGTGTGCTGCCACACCTGCCTCTTGACAATAAATTTAAAAGGAACATTAAATAAAATTTAAAATATAATCTCAGATATTTTCAGGAGTCCCCGTGGCTAGTGTCTATCAGCCTGGAAAGAAACAATCTACGACCATTGAACGGAATGTGCGCACTGAAAAATCCTAGCGTCACCGCTTAGGCATTGTGTGCCCTGGGCCTTGGGGTGGTTTTTAATCCCCACAAATCCCCTGATGTTCTTTGCTTCAGAGGCGGGGCCAAGTCCTCTCCCCTGGAGTGTAGGCTGGGCCTGTGACTCACTTCTAAGGAAAGGGACGCGCTGCAGCTGGGCTACACCGGCTCTGGGCTGGGTCGTCTGGGTCATCCGGTGCACAGCGGCTTTTGGCTCCCACGGGGAGGGCGTGGGAGAGGAACTGAGGCCTCTGGCCGACAGTCACGGAAGGGGATCGGCTGAGTGGGGAGCCCAGGCCCCAGCCAGACCCTATTGAGCCTGGCCTCAATAGCTTACACCTTGCCAGCAGGCTCTGGGGAATGCAGAGCAGGACCAGCCTGCCCTGCCGCCCCCCACCTTCTGACCCATAGATCCAGAAGGAGGCCGGAGAGTTTGCTGCCACCTCAGGCCTCTACGTTTTTAGGTGATTTATGATGTGGCCACAGAGGCTTCATCCATAAAATAGAACTAATAAGCTTTACTGAAAAGACCAGCGTCTGTGATCCCAACACTTGGGGAGGCTGAGGCAGGAGGGCTGTAAGACCTACCCAGCCCAGGCAATCTCAAGACTCCTTGGCTCAGAATAAAAAAATACAAAAGGTTGGGATGCAGCTTAGTATGAAGGCCCTAAATTCAATGCCCAGTACTGCTGAAAGGAAGGGAAGAAGGAAGGAAGGAAGGAAGGAAGAAAGGAAGGAAGAAAGAAAGAAAGAAAGAAAGAAAGAGAGCAGTCCTCTGCTCCCTCTGCCCCTATTCCCTCTGTTCTCTCTTCCTCAACTTTGTTTCTCTAGTATTGATTCCTGATAAACATCTTGGGCCTCCGAGCCTATCCTGGCTTCTGCTTCCCAAATCCTGTCCTGAAACACAACCAGGAAGGACAGCCAAGCCTGATGTCTCCGCCCTGCCCTGTGGACCTTCTGGAAACTTCTGTGGAGGGAGGGGCTTCCTGTGCATGGAGGGTGCTGGCCCGCAACCCCAGCCTCCACCCAGGGAGCCTGGGGACTCCAGAAACTGTGGTTGCCGTTCTCCCTGGTGACTAACTAGGCTGACAGGCAAGTGGGTGTGGCTCAGGTCTGGAGAAACCAGGTCTTGCCCAGAGGGGAAAGGACTTCCGGATCTCCCATGCCTCAGCCCTCCTGTTGCTCCCTTGGAGAAGGATACAGATTATGCCTTTCTAGAATGTTCTGCCTGCAAACCAGCCAGCCCACTCACAAGTTGGACCCCTATCGCTCCCCCTCCACTGGCTGACCTCGGACCCTGCCTTCTGTCACTTTGGTCTTCCAAGGGCTCCCCCCCCCCTTCTTAACCTTTCCTGTCTGTCTTTAGCTTCTGTCCCAGCTCCTCACTCAGTCAGTTCTTTTTCTGTGTGTGTGTGTGTGTGTGTGTGTGTGTGTGTGATGTTTTCTTTTCTTCTTCTGAGACAGGGTCTCGCTATATAGTAAGAGCTGGCCTTGAGCTTACTGTGTAGCCCAGACGCCTCCACCTCACTGCAATGCTCCTGTCTCTGCCTCCCCAGTCCTGGGGTCACAGGTATGCACCCCCACACCCAGCTGCAAAAGTCTTTTTCAATTTAGATGCTTCCACTAAGCACGGCTAGTGCAGGGAAGGGGACTTCCTCTGTGTATGTGTGAAGCAGTGAAATCCGACCCGGGCCATCCTCTTCACAGATGTCACAAAGACCAGGACGCGGGGTCCTTTTCCAGCACCAGTGAGATAAAGATGATGAAGTCAGATTTCAAAAAAAAAGCGATCGCTTTCCTGTGGCATTCTCAGCCGGTGCGTGTCGACCCCGTAATATTTCTCCTTCCTTTTTTGTTAATGGCTTGGGGGTTTGAACGCTGTTCTGTTCAGCCACAAGGGGAAATGTTTAATGAATCCTTGTGAATATTCATTAAATGCTGTTAATATTTTCTGGTGGGGGAGGCCCCGCTGCCCAGCCAGCGGGCCTCCTGCGGCCGCAGCGCTGCAGGGGAAGCAGCCCACCACCTGATTTGCGCTATTTGTTTTCCATTCCAATTGCCCTATTTCCTGAGACCTCAGGAGGCCAGGGGTGCTGGCAGAGCCTGTTTTCTCGCTTCCTCTCCCTCAGGAGTGTAGAGATCCACGCGGTCCAGTGCAAGATGCAGATCGCCACCCTGGCACCCGCCCGGCAGAAACCCCAGTGCGGAAGGACCAGGAATACAGCTCAATGGCTAGCTCTTGCTTAGCAAGGGTGAGGCTCCAAGTTCGATTCACAGCACTGCAAAGAAAAACAAAAATGAAAACCAACCAAGCAAACAAAACTACCACACAGTGGCATCCAGGGCGACACAGCTTGTAATAGCAACCCTGAGGAACGACCCACATGCACATAAATGAGAGAACAGGCAGGTGCCTAATACTAATGCTAAGGGAATACTATACACTCCTAAAAATAACTGACCAGGCCTGTGAAATAAGGATGGTGGAAATTTACAGCAGGTGAGGTAGCTCACATACTTTTAAGGCAAACAACACAGCCAGGCAGGATGGCCCAGGTCTTAACCTCAGCACTCAAGAAGCTGAGGCAGGATGATGTTAAGTTTGAGGAAAGCCTGGGTGATATAATGAGACCCTATCCTAAAAGAAATGTGAAAAGAAAAGTGTGCAGTACAGCCTCAAGACTGTACAACTATGTCTGGTGTCTCATTCTAGGCATTTTTACTTTTAAAAAATTCTAGAATATTTCATCACCCCAAACAGAAATGCTGTACCCACGAGGGGTCTCTCCACCCATGAAGGCCCCTGATCTTTCTGTCTCTTTTGGACATTTGTCTGCTTGAGAATCATGGCAGTGGTCTCTGTGTCTGGCTTCTTTTACTTAGCATCATTTAAAAATCCGTCCATGCTGCTGCATGTTATCAATGCTCTGCTCCTCTTTGTGGCCAAATAATTTTCCACTGTATGGATATACCACAGTCTGTTAACCCACCCATCGTGCACAACCGAAGTATAGAGAAAGCCATGGAAATGGAAACACATGGAACGATGATGGCAGTGGGGACAGATGTGTGACTAGACAAGGCTTGGATTGTGTGAGCGCTATCTTGAGATAGGGTCTTTCATCCTTGTCCAGCCTCAGATACATACAACCCTGGCAGCATCTTAACTACAACGTGAAAGACCTTGAACCTAGTCCTCTAAGACAAGCTCTCCTAGGTTTGTGATTCTCGAAAGCTTCCTGAGAAGCAATGGCTGTTAGAAGTTGCTAAGTTTCAAGATAATTTGTCACACAGAGACAACCAAGGATTTATTGCCTCACAGAGAAGTTTCTTCAGAGAGGATATTCCAGGGTGGCCAATTCGGTGACATGTTGATGTCCCCAAGGACCTATGATCTCGCTGTCTCCTCACTTGTCCTGCTTGAGTACACTGGCTTTTGTCTTCACGCTTAGTTCTTTATGACCTCCAGGTGGCTGCTATTGCTCCAGACGTCACATCCCTACACAGATGCATTGGAAGCAGGAGGAAAAACCTCCTTTCCTACCATCCCTTCAGTGTTCTTCCCTGTGGAGGACCACCTGGAGGACTCTCCCTGGAAGAAGAGCAAGTATCTCCATTTTGGCTAAACTTGTCCCTGTTTCCATGTATTGATGTATACAGAGCTGGCTAGGACGTTGCCTTATGCCTGCGATTGGACTTAAGCGGTGCGAGGGGTCCTATCCAGGTGGTGATGTGTGCTCTTTGAAGCAAGGAGACAGGCGGTGGGGCCCAGCTCGCAGCTCCCCAGGGGTGGGAGACCGGCAGGACGGAGGCGCCAGCCCCAAGGCGCTGGATGTGGCCCCACACCACACTCTTCAGATCATTCCTCCTGCAGATCCTTCTGTGCCCACTGCAGGGGTGAGTCCAGGCTCCCTCTGGCCCTGCTCTGCCCGCTGCAGGGGTGGGTCCAGGCTCCCCCCAGCCCAGTCCTGCTAACTGCAGGGGTGAGCCCAAACTCCCTCTAGCCCAGCTCTGCCCACTGCAGGGGTGAGTCCAGGCTCCTGCAGCCCACCGCTCTGCGCTCACCCACTTCCCACCATTGTCACAGTCACTTGTCCCTGAGCCACTCGCCTCTTCATTAATACATCCCAGGTTCATCCGTGGGTCTAGGCCTTGGTTCCAGATGGTCCTCATGGCGGCTGGACTGGGACCCCGTTGGATCCCCACAGATACAGATGGGCCTCAGGGCCTTTGTTCTCCCCATGGGTTGCACTGGAAGTGGTAGACTGGGATGAACTCGCTAGTATTCTGCTAAGTTTTCCATGGGGTTACAGATAGAAACTCCCAGGACCGCAGTGAAGACCAACTAAGCCTTTCAATACTTTTCCTTCTGTGTTGTTGCTGCAGGCACATAACAGGCTCCTGCCTGATCCAGGAGCTCCCGAGGGATGTGCGATCCCTTGCATAGGCCTAAGCCAATCCTTGCGTGGGCTGCGGGTGGCTAGGGAGTGAGGAGGATGCGCCGGAACAGTACGTGTGACGTCCCCAAGGGCTGTGACTTGCATGGACAGCGCTTCATTCCAGGGTGGCCCAGCACGAAACTTGCTAACATTTATCGAGCACTCGCTAGACACTGGGTGCTTCCAGTCAATTATGGCACTTCAGCTTCTCGGCCCTCCGTCCCGGCAGGGCTTTTGCAGCCTGTCCTACATCCCAGGAAACAGGAGAAGGGACAGAACTGACATTCCAGCTGGGCAATCTTGCCCCAGGGTTGCCACTGAATCACTGCACTCTCTCTACAAAGAGCCGGGGCCCCCCAAATATGGGTCTGGCAGATGGGGTGGTGGATGCCTATTATCCCAGATATTCAGGAGGCTGGGGCAGGAAAAATCACATGTTCAAGCCCAGTCTGAACAATTTAGCAAGACCTAGACTCAAATAAAAAATTAAAAGCATTGGAGATTTGCTTCAGTGCTAGAGCTACAACTGGACTGGATCTCTGCTACTTTGCACACACACACACACACACACACACAAAATTGTACAGGTCCGGTTGGAATCTCAACTCTAGCCCTGAGCTCTGTGACCTCAGACAAGTTACTTCATAATTCTGAGCCTCAGCTTCCCCAGCTCTCAACTTGGAAATAATTAATTCCTACGTCTAAAAACATTTCTTGATGTTGTTTTTGCTTTTGTGAGATTGAAATGCAAAAATAAATCTTTAAAGCCCGGATATTGTGTCTTCACCCTAGCAACCTCTTAATTAATAATCAGAGGATTCCGGGCACCATTGACATTTATGTCTGATTTTTGTCTTTACAGAACTCATAAATCTGGGTCTGATTATCGCTTCATGCGCCGATTCTTCCCAAGAATTCACAGCTCCGTTCTTTTATCTCTTCTGTAAAATATGATCCAATTTACAAAAGTTTGAGTTACAACTCAGCGGGAAGCCCAGCTGGTATGGAAGACGCTCTGAGAGCCTGCTGCGCCCGGGAGCTCAGGTCCCCAGGGAAAAGGTGATGCCGGGGATCTTCAGTTCCGCTGAACAATAAAGGGTCTGGTTTTGAAACAGGTAGCACCAGATCGCATATCCGCCAGGACAATCCAGACTTTCCTGTTTGAAGCTGAGCCCCCAGCATCTAATTCCTCGGGGAAGCCTGCAGAGAGAGAAGGAACAGGAAGCCACCCGCTCAGTCAGACAGCCCAGGCTTTGATGATTTCTCAGTCTGCTTTTCTGAAATTCCTTAATCGCGCGGAGCTGCAGGAGGAGCCTCAGCACTCTGCATTTTCATCTGCAAAGTGGGGTGGGAAACAGCAACTGACCCAGCTGTTCCCCTGCTAGTATCATGTGGAAAGAGTTAAAAGCATCACACCACAGCGTGACACAGCCACACCCACAACGCAGCTCTTAA
Organism: Myocastor coypus; assembly: GCA_004027025.1. Classification (NCBI taxonomy): domain Eukaryota; kingdom Metazoa; phylum Chordata; class Mammalia; order Rodentia; family Myocastoridae; genus Myocastor; species Myocastor coypus. The sequence goes on from PVJA010009085.1 coordinate 29,948, forward strand.
CAGCCAGGTCTTGGAAGAGGCCTATTCATCCATCTGTGGTTGAATGAATGCCATGCCATGGAGTACTACTCTGCTCCGAAGAGGGGTAGACTTGAGTCGTATGTAGGGAAATGGTTGCATCTTGAGACCATCATGTTATATGAAACGTGTCAGATGCTTGAGTTTAAATGTCGAAGGGCTTCTCTTCTACAAGGGACCCGAAGTACAAATACATCAAAGAGCAAACTAAAAGACAGGTCATAGAAATCAGTGCAATGACTTTTGCAGAAGGAAAGGGTCCACCAGCAGATGGAGGTGGGGATAGGAAAATTGAAGAAGATGGAACGAAGAGGCCCTAAGCATCTCACCGGCTCCCCCAGCAGAAGGCAGCTGCTGAGTGCCGCCAACATGTGCTGAGAAAAATAAAAAATTTTAGGGGAAATAAATATTTGTACCGACCAGTATCCTATGCCTGGCGAGAGAAGCGAACCCCGGTGTGGGAATGAGTGTGCCCGGCCCCCCCGGTACAGCCTTGCAGACGCTGAGCTGATTTCCTTGTTCACACAGAGCCGCAGGAACCCCGCGCAGTGCCCACGATCCACCTGGACACAGGGGCAGGGCCCGGGTCCAGCGTGGAAAAGACTGCCCTCGGGGGCCGGGGTTTCTGGAGGCGCAGCTCAGCTTGCGCCATTCCTGTGCGCACTTAGCCAATGCATGTTGCAGTGTGCCTGGCAGATCCAAAGTCCTAAGTAAGATGGGACCCGGCATAGGGATGAAAGATCAGTGTCGACACCCAGGATGTGGAAAGCGCACGTCCGCCTGAACGTCGTGGCCAGAACGTGCACAGAGGCGCTGCTTATCACGGGCAACACGAAGACACAGCCCAAATGTCCACCGAGGGAGGGACAGATGGACCAAGTGGGACATCTCGCCGTAGGGGGGCGATGTTAGCCACAAAAGGAGTGCAGTCCTGCTGCGTGTTATCACGTGAGTGCACCTTGAAAATACCACGCCAAGTCGGAGGAGTGCGTTGTAAAAAAAAAAAAAAAAAACAACTGGTGTGAGATTCCATACTATTATGTGAAAGTCCACCACAGGGAAACACACCCCCCTCTCCAGCAGCGGCGGCGGCAGCAGCAGCAGCAGCTTGGAGCCTAAATATAGCTCGGCACGCTGAGCCACATCCTGGCCCTTTCAGATGCCTTGATTTTGAGACACGGTCTTAGCAAGTCAGTAAGTTGCCCAGGTTGGACTTGAACTTGTGACCGATCCTCCTGCCTCAGCCTCCTGAGCGCTGGGATTGCAGGCCTGCGCTGGCACCCTTGGCTCAGAGCCTAATTTTTGGGGGGTGGAGCCAGTGACTGCCCAGGGTGGGGAGTCTTCAGTGTTGGTGTTCATTTCCAGAGCCTCGTATTAGCGCTGTGCAGGAAGACCGCAGGCAGTGCAGAGGACTCCATCTGTGTGCCCAGCGCCAGGCAATTCTACCCGCTCCAGCGGCGGGTGCCCCCTGCAGGGCTGGCAGGGGCTCAGGCTGTCCCGGGTCTGCACCAGCTTCAGGGTCCAGCCCGCCTGCCCGCTGGTGGCCAGGTCCAGAACAAGTGGAAGGATTGGGGGACGGGGGAGCAGGACTCACCTGACACCATGGAAGTGAGGCTAGCTGGGGGCAATGCAAGTGGCTCCCGGAGACGTGAGCACCCGCAGGCCAGGTGTCCTTCCGCCTACCCCGCTGCCTCCCCTGCTTATGATGCTGTGTAGATAACTGTGCTGATCTGTGCGCCAACCGTGGCTCCAACTCTCCTCTCATTTTGAAGGTGTAATGCACCGTCCTTCCTGGAAAGACTGCTGCATTCACCCCTCAGCTGTGAGGGGAGCTGATCCCCTCCCTTCCCCTCCCCTGGGCAGCCACAGGTGGCTCCTCACCTCCCTCCCGTGCTACGCGCTCCCTGCCTCCTTACATGCCCACCCCTGCTGCACTGCAGTTCAGGGGCCTGGGGTGCAAATCAGCTCCAGCTTAGCATTCCACGTTTCAGCCACGCATGATGGTGCATGCTGTAATCACAAGGCTGAGGCAGGAGGATCATGGGGAGGTAAAGGCTAGTTTGGGCTTCATAGTAAACTCAAGACCAACCTGAACTATATGGAAAGATCCTGTTTCAAAACAAACAAGCAAACAAATACCTTTAGTGTTCTAGGCCTGCTCTAAGGGTTTCTACTGTGCACCTCAAATGAGGCTAAACTGGTGCCTGTCTTGCCGGTTGGGGTGATGGCCACAGAGATGTCCCACGAGGAGCAGTTTCGTCCATCACCAGGCCTCCTGTATGCTCAGCTAGTGACTATGGCAAGGGCATGTCTAGCTCTGTATTCTGAGCCCCCCCACCCCCCCCACCAGCAGCTCACTCTCTGGGCCAGTAAATTTCCGTGTGTTCTTCAGTCTCAACTTACAGATCGGCTTCTCCTGAAGCCTGGCTGTTAGGCCCCCGCCCCTGCCCCTACAACCCACCCCACACTGTTCTGGAGTTGTGTGTTGTCTGTCTCTGGTGCTGCCCATGAGCTTTGAGGGAGGTAACCTGGCATCTACGCCCAGCCTCAGCCCCTGTGGGGGTGAGAAGAGTGACCGGAAGCTGGGCCAACGCGGTGGGTTGTTATCTGCAGACAGAGGGAGTGTGTGCCCCAGAGAGGTGGGTGGACGTGGTTGTCACAGAGCACCGGAAGCTCAGTAGCTTGGAGAAGACAACACCCAAATTCTTGTCCTCGTTGCTCAAGGCAGCGATGACACAGGCAGTGTCCTATTCCAGATGTTGAGCTCTGTGGACAACAGAGTCAGCTGACTGTGCAGTGTCCCGTCCCCACCTGTGGAATGCTAAACCGTGGCCACTTCTGGGCTCCTAGGATGCACTCGGAATGCAGCTCACCTACCACGCAGGCGCAGACAGCAGCATGCAAGCCGGTGGAGGACAAGGATGTTGGAAGCTCATTTATTTTTTTAGCTTATTTCATCTTTCAAATCACTTTATCAAGGTATGTCTGGATTATCAGCGCTGTGCATTGTTGGTCGTGCTGGCACAAGCCTCTAACCCCATCAGTATGGGAGGCAGAGGCAGGAGGATTGCGAGTGGGAGCTCACGGAGTGGGCTGCTTAGCCATTTAACCAGAGCTGGTCCCAAAATAAAAATTTGAGAAGGCTTTGGATGTAGCGCCATGGGAAGGCCCTGGATTCAGTCTCCAGGACCCATCCCAACACGGAGACCAGAGAAAGCTGTACGCGCTTTGTACCCAAACGGATGAGTTTGAGTTAGGTATTCCCTCGTGAAGCTGTTCCACAGGGTGGGCGGAACATGCTTTCAGAGCGGAGGCTATCTCTCCTTTGTTTGCGGTCTTAATCTGGGAGATGGATGGGGTACGGGGCTTTTTTTCCTGTTGAGATGTACAGAAAGGGCTCTGCGCTGCCAGAGTGAGTGACTCAAGGAAGCCGCTTAAGTCATAGTTGCCGATATCTAGCTGGGAACCCAAGAATTAATTGACAACAAGGGCCATTAATCCCCAGAGCAGGATGCCACCAGCACAGATAATAGAATTAAACTACTGGAGGGTTTCTCGTCTATTAAAGTGTGTGGGGCCCTACAAGGCTGCTACAGTGTCTGGGATTCCTCTGGCATGGCGTTCTTTCATCTTTTTTTTTTTTTCTTTGTTTTTGCAGAACTGGGGGTTGAACTCAGGCCCTTACGCTTGCTAGGCAAGCGCTTACTCTACTGAGCTGTTTCCCCAGCCCCTCTTTCATCCTTTTGCTTCTAGAGACAGTTAGGGCCTGTGCCCTGGCTGGTACTGTGTGTGTATGTGCGTGTATAAGGGACAGGGAGACAAGACAGACCCCAACCAGATCTGTCTGCATTAAAATGGTTTCATGCAGGCATGGCGGCACACACCTGTATTCACAGCCCTCAGGAGGCTGAGACAGGAGGATCTCCATGAGTTTGAGGCCAATCTAAGCTACATAGTGAGTTCCAGGCCAGTCTAAACTACATATTGAGACCCCTTTGCCTCAAAAAAAAAAAAAAAAAAGCAAAAACCTAAGTAAATAAAGCCTTCATAAAGTATTCTATTAGCATCATTCCTCCTACAATTAAAAAAGGTGCCAAGCTGGGTGCGCTGATACACGCCTGTAGTTCTAGCACTGGAGAGGCTGAGGCAGGAGGCTCATGGCCAGTTCCAAACCAGTAGGGAATGCCTAGTGAGTTCCGCACCAGTCTGAACTGCACAGCAAGACCCTGCCTCGAAACAACAAAGAAAGATTAAAGTTTCACGAAAAGTAACCACATTCATTTCAGAAAAAAAATTCAGAAAATCCAGACGAGCCATAAGAAACTGAAATACGAAAACCAAAAGCATCCGTGACCCCTCTCCCCAGAGAGGCCCATGGTTCCCCTGTTTGTTTTAAGCTTCAGCCAAGTATCACATGAGTCTAAGTAAGTTACTCAAAGAGATGTGGTGTATAAAAGCGCACGTGTCTCTTTCCTCCACTACAGCTCCCTCAATAGATGTGGCCACGGCTGTCTGTGGTTAGCTCCGCAGACTATCACGCACTTATAGATGGACAGTGTCTCCAGACACATACACAGTAGTTTAAAAATAGACAAGGCCGTGCACTGTGTGTGATTCTGTAACTTGCTTTTCTTCCCCTAATCGTGCATCTTGTAGAGCTTTGAAACCACTCACTTTGATATCTTAGAGTCTCTCCGATGCCCGGATAACACATCACTGTATCAGTAAACTTCATGAGTATACCCGTTCACATACTCAGGGGCAGCCAAGGCACTTACGTAATCCCAGCACTCAGGAGGTTGAGACAGGAGGTTCATAGCAAGTTCGAGCCCAGCCTGGGCTACAAAGTGATCTTAAGGCCAGCAAGACCCTGCCTCAAAACAAAAACAAAAACCAGATGTTCTTGCCCGCTTGTGCAAGTATTTTTGTGGAATGAAGTCGTGGACGTGGAATTATAGTCCCTGTCATCCACCATTCATGTTTCAATAGGACTGTCAAATTCCTCTCCAAAAAAAATGAGACTGCTGGCAGCTCGGGCAAGGCTCTGATTCCCCCATGCTTTGGGAGCTCTGGAAATGACCCATCTTTAGTTTTACGTGCATGGCTAATTTCATGGCTAGATGTGGGACATCCCTGTCCTCTGAGTCTCTCTGGTTACCGGGAGGTTGGGCGTCTTTTCATGTGTTTACAGACATCAGCTTTCTTTCTCTCCACTGGAGGCAGACACGTGCCCTTTAAAAACAAATCCCACTGCCTGGGCCAGCAAGATAGCTTGGCAGACTATGTGCCTGCTTAGGCCAGCACAGGGACCAGGTTTCAACTCCCGGCACCACGTGCTGCACTGGCCCGACCCCCACCCCCCATGGCACTGAGCTGGTGATGGAGTCCTGGCACGGTGGCTCATGTCTGCAATCCCAGCACTCTGGAGGCTGAAAACAGGAGTGTCACTATGAATCCTAGCTGCCTAGTGAGATTCTGTACAAAAAAATAAGCACATTAAAAATTAACTAAGAATGTATCCCACCACCTTGCTGTCTGCGTTTCATCCTCTGCGGGGCATCCAGAATGCTTTTCTACGTCCACACACCTGCCTGCTCCTTCATGGCCACCTGAGGTGACAGCAAAAGACTTTTCCATCAGCTCCTTACTGTCGAGTCTCCAAGTCCTTCTCCAGCTTTTGCTGTTTTTGCTGCAGCTGTGATGAGCGTTGTTAGGGCCCAGTGACCCGTCCAACGGGGTTGGGGCTTCCGGCCACGGACATGCACAGTTTAAGGCCGTGGCTACTTAGCGCCAGCGCACGCTCATAAGCGTTCCTAGCCAGATTTTGCTAAGTGTCCTCTCTGGGTGTATACAAGACTCCCGCCCCGTGAGACCCACTTCTGTAGGGACAGGGTACCAAATGCTCAGGCAGTCATAGCCACACATCCCTTGGATGCCTGGTCTTTGAACCTCAGAATGCTAGGCCACCAATCCTCTAACCAATAGGCAGGAATCTTAAAAAGAGAACGTGATCCCATCACTGTCCTCTCCTGCTGACATGAAAATATCAGCCCTCTTCTCTTCAGCATAACACCGCTGGCCTCCTTGGAGGGCCTGGAAGGTCACCAAGGCCTGACCCCTGACACATTGCTCCTGGATTCCAGACTTCTGGCAGTGCAAGGCCATCCTGGAGCCTTCACCTGGCACAGAGCAGACCTCCAGCTTCCCTGGGGGACAGGGGCGCAGGTGTGGTTACCACCTGTGTCAATAAGAGGCTGGCTCCGAGCCTCCAGGAGGTTAGATCCCTTGCCACACACTACAGAGCGAGGAAGCGAGGGAACCTGTCTGACCCCGTGTTGGTCCACCACTTTTCAGTACCAAGTGGGCACTGGTTGGTAAATAGAGCATTGGTAACAGGCCCTCGATGTGTCTGTTTTCATGCACCCTAACCACACAGGTGGAAATAAAAAAGCACAGCTTCTGTGGCTTCTTGCCCTGCACAGCCTGTGAGGGCAGCGGTGGGGCCGGGGGACTGCGTGATGCCACAGTGACGCCCAGCATGTATCTCCTGATAGTCGAGGCAATGGTTTCCAGTGAGCACGTGGACTGATGCTTTGAGGCATCTTAAAAAGAATATGAGACATCTTGTCTTGCAGTTGAGGAAATCATCCAGTCTCCTTCCTTAACCTCTGGAAAGATTCTTGACCTCAACAAGAGGGGATACCCGGAGCTCCTGGGGAAAGGCATACCCCAAAGCTGAGGCTACCTGTGGTGAATCTGCCAGCTCCTTGCTGCTCCAACCTAAGCAACTGGTCACAAGAACCTTTGCTGTCAGCCAGAGGACATCCGGTGCTGCCCACAGTAAGAACCTGGGCTGATGACAATCTCTCCTTCCAGGGTTGTATCACCAAGTGAAATCGACTCTCTGGACAGCTTCAGTGTCACTGGCCCATTTCGTTTCTGGGTAGAATGAGGCCAAGGGAGGAGGAAACAGAGACCAGGGCCCTGACTGGCTCCCTCTTCTCAGCCTGATATTTATTCCATGGGCTCAGTAACAGAGCCCTGTGCTCTCTACCTGAAACTCCAGTTCCCGTGGAGTCTCCCCAGTGTTTGTTCTGGGGAGCACCCGCCTCCCTGGAGCCTCTGTGGCAAGTTTAAAAAAATAAATTTGTTGTCCCTGATACCTGCCTTAGTTCTTTTTTGTGCTGAGGGTTCCAGTAAGTCCTGCTGTAAGGACATCATCTTCTCTATAATTAACCAGCAATTCCAACATGTGATCCCTGCTTTCACGGGCCAGTCCTGAATACTCCCTGGAAGCTCCCAGGGAAGCCCGTATTTAAGACATATCAGGGAGCTTAGGAATCCCAAGGATGCTTGCCAAGGGCCCTGTCAGGTATGAGGAAGCCCTAGCCACCCCTGGAGAGCGAGCACGGAGATCAGGACAGCACGACGGATCCCTGCCCTGCGTCTGTGAGCCTGAAGATTCTCAAGCGCTGAGGACACCTGGATCCAAGGCAGGGCGGACCCAGATCCGTCCATGGCAGAGGTCAGAACTTTCCAGTCATTTTCACACCGGGGCAGGATCCATGCCTGGCGCCGAGGGACTCCGTGTGTCTCTTCTGAAGATATCTGGGTGAACTTCATCCTGACTCTTAGATATTCAGAGAAATTTTATTGTCCTGCCACTTATATTTATGTCCCTAAACTATCTTGCTTAGTTTGGTTAATGTGGGCCTTTGTGTAAATGGGCTCATGCTCATAAATTCTCTTCCTTGTGCTCAAAAGAACAATTATTAGATGCAGACGAGCTCCTGTCTATGCCTTTGATTCATTTTCTTTGCTGCTGTCTTGTCCCTGGTGAGAGTCTGAGGCAGCTCGTCTTGAACGCTGTTGATGGATGTGTGGGCCGTGCCCAGGTTCTGGCACTTGACTTAGTCCACTCATGCTGCTATGACAAAATACCGAAGACTGCATAATTTATAAGCAACAGAAATTCATTTCTCACCACTCTGGTAGCTGGGAAGCCCATGATCAGGGTGCCAATGGGTTCGGAGTCTGGCAAGGACAAATCTTTGCTTCCAGCATGGCACCCTGCTGCTTTGTCCTCACTTGGCAGCAAGCGGAGGGGCAGAAGCATCTGCCAGGTTCCTCCACCGGCATCTCTTTCCTGGACACCAATCCCATAGCTGAGGACAAAGCCCTCGGAGCCTAAAGGCTCCACCTCTTCATACCGTTGTTGGGGATTAAGTTCCAGCATGTATTTTGGAAGACTCACAGCATTCAAACCACAGCAGCGATTATAACAATGACGCATTGTTAGACATGTCTCTGGGTGCACCTGGGTAAGAATTTCCCGAGGACATAAATTGCAATGGAGCTGCCGGCTCAGAGACGGTGTGCGTCCTCAGCTTTACGAGATAAGCCATTGTGCAACAGCTCTGATTTCTCCGGAGTCTCCTCTTGCGTATCTTAATTTTCCCTATCTTTGATCTGCCATGTTCATTTGCTACCTCTATTCTTCACTAATCTGCTCACAAAGGCACAAAGGCGTGTGACGGTCTCAGCAAAGGTGCTGGTGCTGACTGTGGCAGAGAGGACCTTGCATTTACAAAAGCAGAACCACCAAGGAAGTGGACTATGAATCTCTGCATTTCACGGCTTCTCCTAGTGATCTAGATAATCACTTTGAAGACTGCCAATCTAGAGCCTTGACAGATTTTTAACAATAAAGCACCAGGAGTGCGTATCCTGATTTTAACCTAAATGTCATGCAGGATCCAAGATATATAGTAAGGATAAAATCAGAGCTGCCCTGCTTGGAGCAGATAGTAAAAACAGAGGGTCTGAGGAAATGATGTGCCTAGCTCTTTGTCATCCCCGCTCTCTTTCCCCCTGCAGCAGACTGGACTACATTTCCCAGGCTTCTTTGCAAGTAGGTATAGTCATGTGACCCATCTCTATCCAATGAATGTGCGTGGAAGTAATGGGGGGGGTGTCATTTCCAGCTAAAAAGTTGCCCAATCTGAAGTGTAAATACAGAAGAGGGACAGGAGGAGTGGAGCAGAGTAAAAAAACTGGAGGAAGGTAGTGTTGCTGAATGAATTTGGGGTTCACATATGTGAGAAAGAAATGCCTGTGGCGTTTGGTCACAGATACTTAGGAGGTCACTTTTGTCCTAACAGCTGGCGGTGCCTTAAGCAACACAGCCCTGGGTGCACTCCCCGGAGGGCATCTCCACGGAGTCCTCCAAAAAGCGCACGGGGAGGAGAGCAGGTGCCGCCACAGGCTGTCACAGGACCCGGGCTTTGGATCTTCACTGTTCCATCAGAAAGGGAAGAGGGGACTCTAGCTCCCTGGCCTGTGTGTGGATTTAATGAGATAATATATTTGGAAAGCTCTCTGGGTACAGTGAAGCGTGTTTCGGATGTGAGTTATATTTAGTTATTGATACTGCATTTCTGCATGTTGCTTTCACTACATCTGCAGCGAAGCCTCTCTCCAGTGGCTTCTCCGCAGAAACTGGAGAAGCATTAATGCAGTAAATCTAAAAACTCAGCCCCTCACTCCCTGCACCAGGCAGAGCGGGGCGGCGGTGGGTCCCCAGGGCAGCGGACCCGACGCCTAATGCAAATACTGTCTGCCATCAGGCTATTTTAAGATGGGCAAGGAATAAGACTACCGTTCTCCCCATAACAAATGTGTACCATTCCATTCATAATTTCTTTTTGATTAAAAAAATCAGCCTATCTGAGAAATATCTATTCTCTCGCCTCTACACTGAGATGATGATTCTTCTTCTTCTTTTTTTTTTTAGAGCAATGCATCAATGCGTATGCAGTTTGGCCTTTCTGTATCGCAGGGATGCTTGAGGACTTTTCACTGTGGGACTTGTGTGCATGGCAGGGTGAGTGATACAAAGAGTCTAAATGGGGAGGGGTCACCAGGGATGGATGGACCCTTTCACCCCTTTGGCAAGCATTCTCCTGCTCAGCTACACCCCCAGTTCTCTTCTAATTTTGATTTAGAGACAGGATCCCTAAGTTCCCACCCAGGATGGCTTTGAAATTTTGATCTGACAGAGGGGCCGTGATTCCAGGTGTGAGCCGCCACGCCCAGTGGCGGGGGGGGGGGGGCGTCTCACGGGCGTGACTAGAAATATCACTTGGGATCGTGTTGCAATGAAGGTTGGTTCTCAAGACCAGAGAAGGAGGCGGGGTTAGGTTCTACCACGTGCGGTGGGGGTCGTCCGGCCCATGAACCGATGCCCGTCTGGCTCTTGCTGGGCTCCAGCCCTCATTCTTCCTGCCCTTTCCGTTGGTCGTCACTGGGAGGTCCACGCAGCCCTCTGTCCTCAGGCGGCTAGAGGACCCGGCACCTAGTTCTATTCTCGAAGGCACCCGCAGAGCTCCTACCACATGCCGGGCGTCCCCACAGCCCTGAGCACACAGCTTGCTTTCCCCTCTTGGCCCCAGGAGGCCTTCTAACTTCCATCTTTGCCCTCTCCCTTGCTGTGAGATCAAAGTGAAGAGGACCTGGGGCCTGGAATTAAAAGCTTCCCTATCACTTTCCAGGGTCCGAAATTCTTATAGTCGTGCACTGGAGAATGCTATTTTGATACCAGGTGTGGCCACACACATCAGTAATCCCAGCACTCAGGAGGCTGAGGCAGGAGGATTGCTGTGAGTTCCAGGCCAGCCTGGGCTACATAGTGAGACATTCTTAAAAAAACAAAACTCCGATGAATGATATTTTGGCCAATGACTGACCGAGTACAGGGGACAGTGCCATGAGGTTACATCACCACCTAGACAGAGCGCCACCTAGAACAGAGCCCTGGTCACTCAGTGGAGTGGCATTATTGCTCTCCCAGGGTCACCACACCACTCTTTGTGGATCAGGTGGCTTCCAACACAGAAATGGATTCTCTAGACCTTCAGGAGGCCAGAGATCCAAAACAGTAGTGCCAGCAGGGTGAGTCTCCCTCCACCGGTGGGCCCTGAGGCACAGCCTGTCCCCAGCCTGTGTCCTGGTTCCCAGCAGCTGTGCGTGCCTCAGCTGACTTCTGGTGACACCAGCCCCAAGGTCCCGGTGTCCTCCTCTCCACTTGTCCCGTGTCACCGCCTTTTCATTTAAGGACTTTGGTCATTAGATTTAGGGTGTCCTCCATCCGAGATGATCTCATCTTAAGATGCCTAACTAATTACATCTGTGAAGACTGCTTTTCCAGACACAGCTGCATCTCAAGGCTCAGGAGAAATGCTCGGGAGGGAGGACACTGCTCAGGTCACTGCAGTCTGCACTCTGTTCTCTCAAACTCACACCCATCTCAGGCGCTCCACTAGGCGGCCGGCGGCTGGTGCCCGGCTCCAACATCTGGAGATGGAGGCCTGGCCTCCGGCTACGGCCACGAAGGTGACTGCAAACGTCCCACCAAGTGTCTCCGGGACAATGAGCCAAGGCGCTGCAGAGCCTAGGGCAGCGTCTGCCACAAAGAAGCCTGAGAGGTCCCCGTGTTTGTGATTATCTCGAGGATGCGTGACTGGATGGATTTCCCCACAACGCTGCTTTCTGGTCACTTTGTTTCTGAAACAGCACCACCTGCATGCAGCACGAGGCCGGTGCTTAGCTGTTTGGCAAAGGCTTGGAGAGCAGCCCTCACTCCTCACGGCATCTCCCACCCCTCCTGACCAAGCCCGTGAGCACTGAATCCTCCACTCTCTCTGCATCCTCCTCAACGTGCGCTGGGAAGCCTCCGGCCGGCATAGATGGAGGCTTCCCAGGGCACACAACACCCACACGGGCACCCGGTGGGACCCCCGATCTGACTCATATGGCTCTTTGGGATTGGAGGAAGTGGGTCCTGGGGGCGTGGCCTGAGGGCTGCCCCTACCCGCCAGCTCCTCCCTCTGGCTCGGCTTCCTGCGTGTCATGAGGTGAGCAGATCTCTTCTGCTAAGCCTGAGCCATGCTGTCCCGTCTCAGGGTCAGCCTGCTATGGACTGAGACGAAAGCAGGCCTAACAGATTGCTCCCCCCTTGACCCAGGTGGCGGGCACGGTCTCTTAGTGATGAGGAAGGTGATGGGACATAGGCCTTTCTTCTATGGATTTTGGAGGAGTGTAATAACTTATACCTTATGTCACCTCCCCAAGGCCTCTCCGGCTCTGAGGCGGGGCTCTGGAGGGTGAGTGGATGTTGGGTGTGTGGTAAAGGTTAGTGCATTGATGGGGCACAGCTGTGCGTGACGCTGGAGGTGAAGCCTGCGGGGTACGGGGGTCAGGTGGGCGTGGCCCGGAAGGGGACCTGCCCCTCCCCCTCCCTGGGTGCTGGTGACTTCCTGTCTGCCATGCCCCTCTGCCACACTGCCCTGCCCTGGAGCCGGCCAACCATGGCCTGAAGCCTGTGCAAAAGCGTGAGCCATAAACGAACCTTCCCTCCTTTAACCTGGGAGCATCTGCCGTTTTACCCCAGCAACAAGAAAAGAAGGGAGGCAAGGAGCCAGCAAAGCCACGTGGGTCCAGTGTCTGTGGCCAGGCAGCCAATCAAGCAGTTCCTCCCTGCAGCTGCTTCCTTCTCATCTAGGACAGAGCAGGTCCGAGGGGTTTTAGAAACTTTTGTGTGTGATGCCCTGGATGCAGGCTGGCCTAAGTTAGTGGATAAGTTATTAATCAAAATAACAAAGTGACTGTGTGTTCCTATGTCCCAGGATGGTGTTAGCTCTACGTCCACTGTCAGTGTTCTAACCCCTATTTTACCTTTACCAAGGATGGTCACACACCCTGCCCAGTAGAGGTTCTGCCCATCCTGTCCAGGCTGCCCGTCCTGTCCAGTCATCCCTGGGGAGAAAAGTCCCGGCCAGCAGAGCCCTCCCTTGACTTGACAGATGCCTGGACACTTCCACGGAGCTGTCAACTGGCAGACTTCCTGGAAGCTGCCTGCCTGTTCCCACGCATGTGTCCTCCGACCCTATCCCAGCTCTCCTGGGCCCCAGAGACCAAGCAGAGCTCACCGTCCTCCAGATTCCCAATCTGGAAGGTGGACATGGCTACGTGTGCCACCACTCCAGCTGCCCACCAGAATCCTGCTGGGCAGGGCTTGTTCTCAAGGTGGCCTGCAGAAGATGGCCCCATGCTGCCTGGGACCCTTAGGTCAAACCTTGGGAAGGGTGCTGCCAGGTGAAGGGGATCTTCTGTTTTGTCAGAGGATGCTTGAGCCCATCTGCGCCAGACTGGTTCTCAGGATTCGTACTCACGCTGGACAGTGGCTGTGCACCTCCCACGCAACACCCTGCATGGAGGACCCTGTACTGTGATGCAAAGGCCCCACGTGCGCAGCTGGGTCCAGACTTCAACACTGCCCAAGGGGACAGAAAATGCCAGAGGAAGGGTTGCTTCTTATTGCAGGATAGTCGAGCAGTTGTGGTGGGGGTGGCAGTTCAGAGTCTACTTAGAGAAGGAGCAGAAATCCAAGTTCAAGTCGGCTCTTGGCTCACACACATGTTACCAACTCATCGGCGGCAGTAGGAAAGAATGCTCTTCCTCAACAGGGCACAGCTGGTATCGGTCCCAACTGTCCCCTTTCCACATGGCTTCATTTTCTCCTGCTCAGCCTCAGCCTTCTCATCTGTGCAATGGGGAATAATCGCAGAGCCTGCCTTCTTGGCTGCTCCGAAGAATTTAGACTGGCAAACGAGAGCCCTTGATAAATGTGAGAGCAGATCACATTATAATGATCCTCTCCCTACAACACTGGGAGTTGGGACTCTGGACATTAATTTTAAAACCTGCAAAATTATCTGGGTGTGGAGTGCCCAATGTGATTCCAACTGCTTGGCAGGCTGAGGCAGGAGGATCTCTTGTGGGAGCCCCACCTGGGCAACTTAGCAAGAGTCTCTGTCTCAAAATAGAAAGGACTGAGGATGTCACTCTGTGTGAGGCACTGGCTTCAACCTTATTATAATCAATCAATCAATCAATCAATCAATCAATAACCAAGCAACCTGGCCAACCTCAGGCTAAGGGTAATTAGTGTGCCCCTCACCCAGGGGTCATCTGAGTACCTTCTGAGCCTTAGCTTGGCCCCAAGGGCTGGGTGCTGGGTGCTGGCTAGGGGTCCTGCCTCCTGTCTGTGGCTCACAGGGCTGCAGACACTGAATATGTGCGGTCGCTCCTGTCTGGGGCTCCTGGGCAGTACTGGGATCCTCTTTGCTCTTCACACAGCAGGCGTACAGGACAGGGTCCCTGAGGACCACAGGTCTTGCAGGCAGAAGTCTCTCCCTCACTGCGTGGTGTCCTCCCCTGCCGGGCCCCGGGGAGCCCCTTCACCTCCAAAGACCTTGGTTTTCTCAGTGGGAGAGAGAGACAATCGGGTGCGACTCCGCCAATGGCTGCAGGGCTTGCCATGAGAGGGCTGCCGGGCCTGGCCTCAGCTGCACGATCCTGGGCCCTCCACCTCCTTGCGGGTGGGTGACCTTGCTGTCCCCAGCATGTGGAGGAGGAGTCCAGGCTGCAGAGGCTCTGCACACTCAGCTAAGAGGGGCCCCAGCAGAGCCCTGCACCTTGCAGTTATTCCCCTGTTCTCCACACTACCCAAGCAGACGCTCCTGAGCTCTGAACCAGCCTCCTGTTAGATCAGAGGGAAACGGTCTCTTGAGGTCCAGGGCTGGGATGCCTGAGCTCCCGTGAGAACGTGAGAGCACTGCTCACAGAGGGACTCTCCAGCAGCAACATGGACGCAGGGAAGGAGAATCAAAGGAAGGGAGCAGAGAGACCCCCACCCCCGCAGGAACCTCCCCTTTCTGCATTCCTGGGGTTTGAATGCAGGGCTTGCACTGAACGATATCCCCAGGCCTTTAGAGTTTCTTTAAAAAAATTTTTTTAAATTTTTTTTGGTCTTTTTGAGACAGGGTCTCGCTATGCAGTTGAGGCTGGTCCTGAGCTCACTGGCTGGTCTCGAACTCGCACCAATCCTCCTGCCTCAGCCTCCCGAGTGCTGGGATTACAGGCGTGAGCCACCACGCCCGGCTCTTTAAAATTTTTGAGAATAGGCTACGTTTGTCAGGCTAGGCTTCTGTGTGCCATCTTCCTGCCTCAGCCTCCCAGCGTGCTGGGATTGCAGGCTGCACCATCAGGGCCCTGTGGTGAGATCTCCCCTTTTGAGGAGCTCTTTTTTTTTTTTTTAAATTCTTATTATTTTATTTTATTTATTTTTTTCTTGTTTCAGAACTTTTTGTTTGTTTATTTATTTATTTTTATGGCCGGCTCAGCCCGCCCCGAGGGCAGGGCTGGCGCAGCATGTGGTGCCGGGGATCGAACCGCGGTCCCTGCAGCCGCCTAAGCTTTCCTCAGCAGGCGCTTTAGACCACTGAGCCATCCTGCCGGGCCCCGAGGAACTCTTGAGAACTCTGGGGGAAACACCTCCCCTACTACCCAGCTCTTGGGTCTGGATTTCCCCACAGTTCTATTAGCCTCTTCATTAAAGAGACATTGGGATCGAACCACACAAGCGCATTGAAGCGCCACGGTTCAGGTGGCGACCATTGCCTTTGTCAGTGCTGCCACTTCAAATTAAAAGCCACCATGACGCAATGGGGTCACGGCGTAAATCAAGCCAGGGTCGCGCACATTCAGAAGGCGTGTTCTCCCCGGAGCGTGGCTCCAATGTTCGTGAGAAAGGCAGGGTCTCATTCGTGTCCACAGGTGAGGTCCCAGTCCAGGGGCCAGCAGCCCAGCCTGATGCCCTGCAGTCTCCCCTCCAAAACCTGTGGCACTCAGCTGCTTCTGCCGCAGAAGGAACCTGGATCTCAGAGAGGTAAAGCAGTGGCAGGTCTGGGTTTGAACAACTGCACCTCTGGGCATCTCTTACCTCCAAGGCCCATGGCTGTGACCACGAGGCGGTATAGCCTGTGTCTGTGCTGCCAAGGTTGGGGGGTGGTTTATAGTGTGTCTTTTCTATTTTTAACAGGACCTATTTTTTTATTTTACTGTACTTTAGATTTAAATAAAAGCTGCAAAGAGAGTTCCCATGTATCCCACACTCGGTTTCCTCTATAATTAATGTCTGATGTTCTGTGGCACTTGTCATATCCGATGAGTCAATATTGATGCGTCACTATTTACTAAACCCGTACTTTATTATTAAAGCTTTCCTAGGGCAAGTGTGGGAGCACCTGCTTGTAATCCCAGCACCCAGGAAGACTGAGGCAGGGGGAGCACAAGTTGGAAACCAGCCCAAGCATCCTAGTAATTTAACAAGATCCTGTCTCAAAAAAAAAAAAAAAGAAAAAACGAAGTTGGTCGGTGTAGTGGTTGATACAATGTGTCAACTTGGCTGAATGACTCAGCAGCCCGGTTTCCTGTTGATGGGAGCCCCACTCTGGGGTACAATTGGTTCTTCCCTGGAGTATCACTAGGGCCTGCCTAGGATATGATTGGATTTCTCCCTAGAACAGGATCAAGGGCCCATCCTGGGTTATGATTGGTTCCACCCTAGGGCACAATGAGCCCACGTCAGAATGACTGAGCACAAAAAGACTTTTTAAAGGGCTGAAGGAGGAGTCAACGCTTCGCTTCGTCGGAGAAGCTTTGGTCTTCGCATTCAGACTGGATTTCATCGTCTGGCTTGCAGTGCAGACTCTTCGACCTCCAGCTTAGATCTCTCGCCATCCGCCGCAGACTCTTCAGCCTCCATCTACAGACACTTCAGTCCTCCATTACGGACCCGTCAGCCGACAGAGACTTACATGGAGTGCTGCAGTGAAGTCCAGGCCTCGGGATTAAATTCTTCAGTCCGGAGCGTGCAGACGCCCTGTGCGCGTTTCCTCATCTGACTCTGTGGCTATTGTAAGCCAATCTTACAATTTCTTATAGATTGTATATTTGG
Source organism: Myocastor coypus (assembly GCA_004027025.1). Taxonomy (NCBI): domain Eukaryota; kingdom Metazoa; phylum Chordata; class Mammalia; order Rodentia; family Myocastoridae; genus Myocastor; species Myocastor coypus. Next base: position 46,824 of record PVJA010009085.1, read on the forward strand.
TGTTAATATCCATTCCTTATATTACATCTATTCTGTTCCTCTAAGTAAAACCCTGACCAATACAGTCAGATACCTCAGAGGACTAAAGTGCCTGCTTAGGCGGACACAGGGACTGGGGTTCAATCCCCAGTGTGCCATGCCATGCCATGTCGGTCCCACCCTCAGGGTGTACTGAGCCATGGATTGAGACTGGGTGTGGTGACACATACCTGTAAGTCATAGAACTTGGGAGGCTGAAAGCAGGAGGGTCACTATGAGTCCAATCTGTGTGTTGAGACCCTCTAGATCCTGTATTAAATACATTTTTAAAAAAGAGAAAGAGAGAGGGATGCTGTTTTCTTGCTCTGAGATGCCAACCCTGTGGAATCTGACTGGCCCCTATTCTTAGGTCCTGCCTATGAAGCGTTTCCAGATTCTCTCATGTTCAAAGGTCGGGGTAGTTTTGGGGTACACTGGTCTTTCCTAGCAAGTGCTCTGCTGGAATTGTCCCAACGCTTCCCTCCTGGGTAGATGTTGTGACTTCTAGCAAGAGGTGAAATGCCAGTCCTGTCCCCTGGCATCCAGGGTGGCCACTCCCAATGGACAGATCACAGCTGCCCGTGGCTTCCGCCACCTGCCTAGGGTCCTCCCTGTTGTGTTTCTCCCAGGGCAGGCTGCTTTTCTTGGCTGGGAGTTATCCCTGGGCCCCTATAGTTAACACCCTCTTTTCTTCACTATCTTTGGTCACTTTCCTTGTTCTCCCAGATGATGAGACCCCATAGCCAGGGCAGACAGGACAGTGACCCTAGCCCTGGACTTGGGGTTGAGGAGTTTATTTTACCCCTTACCATCTATCGTGAGTTGGGCCAGTAGAGCTGCAGCCGGCAGAGGTGTTGGGCTCCATCACCCCCTCCCCCAGGCTTGCCTGTTGGCTCCAAGGACTGGCAGACAGAGGAAGCCAGCAGGTGGGTGCTGAGTGACAGGCAGGCCCCTGGCACTGTGAGGATCTGTGCTCACCCTCTGAGGCTTCCCATGCCTGAGTGAGCAGAGCATAAGCAGAAGAAGGGAAGCATGGGGCCAAGTCGTGAGCCATGGCAGAGTTTAGAGAGAAACACGCTGCTGTCGTCATACCCCCGGCCCAGCCCTGGGGAGAAACCTGGGGTCTTCGTGCTGAGCTATGCTAACATAAGTTGCCTAAGCGGGGCCTGAATTTGATAGTCCTCCTGCCTCAGCCTCCTGGGGTGCTGAGATCACAGGCATTGGTCACAGTGCCCAGCTTCTAGTTAAGGACTTTTAATGGCGCTGTCCCTCCCTCTTGAACAAGAGCCCTCATCCTGCCCAAAGATTCCTCCATATCCCTGCCCAACCTGGCACCTGGGTCTCTCTGAGGAACCCCATGTCTCTAGAAGAGGATGTAGGGGGAACCTGGAGAAACTGAGGCACAGTGACAAAGAACAGCTTAGCTTACTCCTAACAACATAAAAGCCAGAACTGGACTAAGGACTCTTCAAACTCAACCCAAAGTAGGCCAGTGGTGGGGATGCCACGGAGCCTGTGCAGACACTGTGTGCAGAGCTGAGCAGAACCAGGTTCAAGCCTCAGCTGGCCCCAGCCCAGGGGAGTCCTCCTCCTTCTCTGAGCCTTGGTGCGCTTCATCATTGAACGGGAGTAAAGTTCTCGAACTGTGTCGATCAGCTTTCTGTGACTGTGACAAAAACATCTGAGTGAACAAGCTTATGAAGAAGAAATTTTCTTTGGGCTCATGTGGTTTTGAAGGTTCTGGTTCATAATGACTTGGCCCATGGGAATGAGTGGAGGAACAAAAAGTCTTAGTTTACTGAAAGAGAGAGAGAGAGAAAGAGAGAGAGAGAGAGATCGAGATCCCCTCTAAGCCACACCCCAGTGACCTGAAGCCCTCCCAGGTTACTTCATAAATGTCTCACTGCCCTGAGCACAGGACCAAACCCTGAGCATACAAACTTTGGGGTGACATTTCAGGTTCAAAGTACACCAGGTACCTGAAACAAAGCTAACCAGTGCGATGCAAGTGATACTCTGCCATGACTGACTGGGGTGACCAGAGGGAGATGGGCCGGTCTTACCTCTACACTCATCGCTACCAGCACTGCCGTGCACCTACGCCGCCTGCAGGGGCCAGACCCGCTCTGGCTAGTCTCCCCCAGGCCTGGGCAGAGCTGGCCTGGGCCTCCCACGGGCCAGGAACGGTCGGGAGGTGGTGGTGCTCCCCGGCGTCACCTGGAGCAGGCTCCTCTGTGTCAACTCCATAAACCGCGAAGGCGACAAAGGCCTTTCTGTGTTTTCTAAGAGATACAGTTTGCAAATGAGCTCATTACTCCCACAGCCCGAGTGGAGTTGCGTCGGGCCTCTCTAACAAGTGGTAGTAAAACATTTTATAGGTCCCTCCGCCCCTCCTCTCCCCCGCCGTGTAATTTTCTCTGTTTGGGATTGGACTTGGTGTTTTCCCTCTTTCCTTCTCGTTCTCCTTGCACTTTCTCTCATGTTAATTATATTAGTTGCCATGGAAACGGTGATGTCATTGGCACGGGCGCGCCTGGTGACGTCCAAAAGCACAGTTTATAGCATGGCTGGAGATGGATTCCATGGCTCGCCGCCTCGACGGGGACTCCAGGGCGGTCGTGTCTCGGGCACCATCTGGGCACAAGGGTGGAAGTGGAAGGGAGGGAGCTGGGGAGGTGCCCGTGTGCGGGCACCTTGGCTCCTGGAAAGAGGCCTCCCTGGCTTTTACCCCCAGCACTCGCTGCTTGGCTGCAGCGTGGGTCATGTTTGTCCTGACTTGAGATTTCTCAGTCCCAGGGGGAAGAGGGGGGTGCTTCGAGATGGTGGGCGCGAGGTGTCTGAGCAGGTGCCCTGAATGAGTGCCCAGCGCGGAGCTGCTGTCGGCAGGAAGACACGCTCCCCACGTGAGCGTGCAGCTTGCCCATTCGGACTTCATTTTGCAAGATGCGGCTGTGATTTTTCCCATTTTGAACTCTGGAGAGTTGGCTCCAAGCACAAGGTGTGGGCAGAGCTTCGTACGGTCGTGGCAGAAGTTGGGCATGGATACAGAGACGCAGGTGCCGGGCACATCAGGCCTCTCGTCCTGGTAGATCGAGCACTCAGATGGGCCACTTGGCAGTGACTCGCTGGCATGCTTCGGCTCCTCCCCATTACTCTGAGGAAGCCGAGAATGGGTGGATAAACCAGCACCTCAGCCACAGGTCCTGGGGCATTTGTGACACCTGCGTGTTCAGGCAGGTGATCTTGCAAGAGCCAGGTGAGAAGACTGGGCAGAGGCCACTGGCTTGGGGCTCAGGAGATGTGACAGAGAGAGGAACAAAGCTGACTCTAACCAGCTTTATGGAAATAAACAAATCACTGGCTCAGGAGTAGGGACCCAAGGTGTCCTGCCCTCTTTTGTCTCCTGTGGTTTCTGTTTTGGTTTGGTTTGGTTTAGGGTCATTCTCCACCTCTAAATTGCCCAGGCTGGGAACAACGTTGTGATCCTCCTGCCTCAGCCTCGCAGAGTGCTGGGGTTATAGGTGTATACTGTCGCACCAAGCTCTGTCTGGGTTTTGATTCCCCTGGTGTGCCCAGGTTTACTTTTTTTTTTTTTTTTTTGTGTGTGTTTTTTGAGACAGGGTCTTGCCAAGCAGTTGAGGCTGGCCTTGACCTCACTTTTGTAGCCCAGGCTGGTCTCAAACTCGAACCGATCCTCCTGCCTCAGCCTCCCAAGTGCTGGGATTACAGGCGTGCGCCACCACACCCGGCCCCAGGTTTAAGTCCCACTATTCCAAGACATATCATTGGACCAAGATGAATCTGGCACCCAATCATGAGCCAGTTACTGTAAGGGGTGTGGCTTCCCCTGATTGGACAGTCTTGAATCATGTGGCCATCCTACTGGCAGTATAAGAGGGTAGTTACCACGTTCCAACTGAGAGAAAGGGAATTAAAATGAAAAGTAGCCAGGCAGAACCTAGGACTGGCTGGGCAGCCTGAGGGCTTCTGTCTGCCCTCACCTGACTTGGGGTTCCCACCCAGGGTACTCGCTCTCAGAAGAACTTTCATGACGCACCAAATCTTAACAGTGTGGGACCGAGCACGGAGCTCCCAGCCAGCCCCGGAGCCTTTGCAGAACTGAATGCATGGAGGAGACCCCGGGCATTGCAGGTCCCGAGGTCAGATCAGAACCAAGTTCTGGTGGAGGAGGATGGGGAGGACAGGTGACGAAAGATGATGAGGAGGGCCTGGGAGGAGGACAGGTGCCAAGTGAGCCCCCAAGGGAGGGTGTGACTGGGGCGCACAGGGACCCACAGGTGCTGTAGAAGTGACAGCGATGGTAAGTTAGCACTGGGTAAATTGCTGGGTCATGATCAGCCTCACCACGGGCTCTGAGACAGGTGCTAGGAAATTACTTAATCCATCTCCGAGGCCGTACACAGATACTTGCTTTGGTATTAAGGTAATCATAATAATAATAGGGAGCCTTGGGGAATCGTAGCTCTGGAGAAAAAGAGTAACGGTGGTTTAGGCCAGTGGCTCTCAGTTGATAACTTCACTAGCCGCCAGGGGACACTTGGCTGCATCGGGAGATGTTGTCACAGTGCCAGAGAGGCTTCTGTGCTGCTAGCATCTAGTGGACAGGGGACGGGGTGTGCAGACACACAGACATGTCCAACACGCCAGGAAGGCTCCCCAGCGGCCACCTCAAAAGGCGGCAGGCCTGAGGTTGGGTTTAGATGAAATGTGAGGCCCGTCACAGAACCTAACAGAGGCTGTCGACCCGAGGCTTTGGGCAGGGCTGAGGAGTGCCAGAGAGGAGAAGAGGGCTCCTTGCAGCGTTCCTGTAGTGTGGTGAGTGTGGGCTAGGGGCAGAGAAGGATGCCAGCTGGCGCTATCACTGTCACCGGGAAGCCTGCAGATGGTGGCCAGAGGTGGCCACCTCTCCAGCCTCTGGATCGCAGGCCTTGTATTCCCTTAAGTGGGCGCAGATGTCCCGTGTTGGCATGGGTTTGCCACTTGGCACCTCCACACTGGCCTCACAGGCCGTAGCTCACAAAGTCCCACAGTAATGAGCCTGCCCTTGAGTTCCCATTACTTTGAAATGTTGGCTTGTTTCAGAACCAAGAGCTAAGTGTCCACCTGGCAAGCATAAGGTCCTGAGTTTGAGTCCTAGGACCAAAAACACCAAACAAAACACAAAACCTCACCTTCATCTCAGAACCATGAGCACAGAGCATAGGTGCACATAGGAAAAGACAGAGGGAAGGAAAGAGAGAAAAACGGCAGGTCTAAGGGAGATGGCGGATGCCGCGGCGCACGTCTGTAAGGCTGGCGTTTGGGAGGCTGAGGCAGGAAGATTGCTGCAAGTTGGAAGCCAGCCTGGGCTACACAGTGAGACCCTGTCTCAGAAAACCAAACCAAACCAAACAAACAAAAAACCACGGAGGTGTCCAAGTGAGAGCCTGGGAAGAGACAGGCAGGTTCCCAGGAGAAAGGAAAACCCAGGAGCTGACTGAAATGGAGGTGGAGAGACAAATGGAGATAAGAGTGAAAGCTGGAGAGAGAGGCAGACGGGGTGGGAACCGCAAAAGGCAGAGATGGAGGAAAGAGCGAGGAGGAGCCAGGGAGGGGTGGAGAGGGCCAGGCCCAGGAGCAAGCGCGAGCACCGGGAGGGACATCTCCCCTGCCAGGCCCAGCTCTCCTGAACTGCACACATCAGCCAGGCAGCCAGGGAGCGGGATCGAGGCCGCCGCTTCTCCTCAGAGTCCGGAGCTGCCAGGGAGGCGCACTGTTCCATAACCACTGGCGTTCCCGCGTGCTGGACAGCAGCCAACAGGAAATTCCTGGGACAAATCTCGCCACTCACATTTTTTCCAACTTTTATTTATTTCTTTTTTTTTTTTTTTGTATGCATGAATCGGAGAGAGAAAGAGAAAGAGAGCAAGAGGGCGAAAAAAGGAAAAGAAAAAGCCACCTGGTATACCCCCCATGCCCCCCCCCCAGGCCAGGGAAACCCACGGTCCATTGTGTGAACCCAGCCATCCTCCCCTCCCCAGCGGGGATTTATGACCTCACGCTCCCGTGACGTCACAGTGCGTTGCCATGGGCCCTGCTTTATTGTGGTAAACAAAGGGCTGTTCCTTGGGACCAGGGCTGTCTGACCAGGAGGGGAAAAAATTCTCTGTGTAATGTGTTTTCTTGGGAAGGCAGCTTGCTCGGAAGTCTGAAAAGCTGCAGAAATCATTGTACATACAGTTCCCTCCTCGTCCCCTGGACAGGGTTCAGGCCAGGAACAAGAGGACCCAGCTTCTGTGTCCTCCCGCTCCAAACAAGGTCGTTACTCATTTGTGGGAAGTGCGCCCAACACCTACTCTGCCCTGAGCGCTGCCCAAGCTGGATGGTCAATGGGCTGGAAAACCGGACCTCAGCCCTAGGCCCTCAGGGCCTGCGGTACTTGAGGTCAGGAATATGGAGAGCATGTGATGTTGTCCTTTAGCAGTCACAGGCAGAAGGAAGCAAACAGGAAGCCAGGGTAAGGAGAACCCAGGGAGGAGGCTTCCGAGATGAGCAGTCCTGGAGGGCTTCCTGATGGAGGTGAGCACTCAGACAAGGCTTGCACTGGGGAGAGAATCGGCCAGGAAAAGCCGGAGCACGGGATAGGAACACAGGACGCAGGACGGCCCTCTGGGCAGAGTGACCATGGACATCTATCTCTGTCCGCCGCTGTTGCTGTAACTCGGGACTACAGACTGGGCGTTTGTTTGAGATAAGAGTCTTGCTATGTAGCCCAGAAAGGCCTGGAACTTATGGAGCTCCGAGCTGTTCCTAACGCCTGCGGCCAGGGCCAGCGCGTGGAGTGATACACTCAAGGCTCCACCAGCACCGTCGATGCTCTCAGTGATTCTGCAGCCAGGAGCCCCTGTCTTGCCCCGGACACCCCAAATCACTCAACCGGTGTCTTGAGGGGAGAGGCTACAGCAGCAGCTCCGTCCTCAATCCACCACGGTGCTGCGTCCCCCTGACCCTTACCCAGTACCTTGTCTCTGGCCCCTATGCCACCCTGAACACCCTAAGAACAGCTACCAGGCCATGGGGAGACCAGCGCAGTGTGGACTTACTGGGGTGGGAGCTGGAGTGCAGGTTGTTCTCAAACTGGCAAGGCCGGGGGATGCCGATGTTGTGGTTGTATCTAGCTGCACCCCCAAAGCAAATCGTGGGGCTGTCAAGCGCTCTGCTCGAGGGGTGGAGCTTGAGGGGCGTGGCCAAGAGAGGCGCTAACTGTTAAACTGACAGCATGCGCTGTCAGAGCGCCCCCCCCCCCCCGCGGAGGTTTGGCCCGGAGGCATGGAGCAGATCATCCTGGACACAGCAGCGCCCCAGCCCCTCCTCGAGCCCCTATAAAATGGGGGCAGCGTCTTGAAACCTCCAGGAACTGTGAGCTAAACAAATCCTTCCTCCCCTAAGCTTGTGTGTCGGGTATTTGTCCCAGCAATGACAGAACAGGAACTAAAACACCAATCCCAAAGGGAAGGCTGTGGGGATTGCACAAGCTAAATGACACCCTTACCCCCAGGTTGCAAGCGGGGCCCAGTCCAGAGTGGCACTGCAGCGGGCAGCACAGGAGCAAGTGAGGCTGGACTTTAGGTGAGCACCTACTACACACTGCGCCTGCGCTTAGCCGACAGCGTGGGAAAAGGACTCCAGGCCAGGTCCCAAGAGGTCCTGGGCAGTGCTGTTCCTATGCCTGATGCTCCTTGTCTTTATTAATGAGGTGATGTTTATATCAAATTAACCACGTAGCGGGGCATGGTAGCACACAGCCATGATCCCAGAGCTCTGAGAAGCCAGGGCAAAAGAATCCCCAAGTTACCCAACTGGGCAACTTAGACTTAGTGAGATCCTTTCTCAGAGAATTAAAAAGACCTGGGAATATGGCCCAGGGCCGAAGCTCTGAGTTCAGTGCTCCAGTACCAGAAGTAGCTGGCCCGTGGTGTCAGGGTGCTTTCTTTCCTGTGGGGTCCCCTCCTGTAGGTCATTCCCATGGTCCACACCTTCTGGGTCTGCCCTGTTTGCTTGGAGTCCTGCATGCCTTGGTCTAGGTACTGTGCTCCTTTCTATCATAGGGTCATGTTCTCATCTGGGGCTTTGTCATGTTCGTTTATCTTACCGTCCACTGATGGACATCTCGCTAGGCACACATTTTCAGCTCTGAAACATGCTTGCTAGGTCACTGGCAATTGGATATTGAACTTTTTTTAGGGGAGGTCTCTGGGGATTGAACCCTTGACCTTTCATGTGCTAGGTAAATGCTCTACCACTGAGCTACACCCCCAGCCTCTTTTTATTTTATTTTGAGACAGGGTCTCAGGAAGTTGCCCACGGTGGTCTCTAACTTGCTTTTCTCCTGCCTCGGCCTCTCAAGTAGCCTGATGACAGGTGTGTGCCACCCCATCTGGCTAAGATAAACTTTTGTAAAAACCCCAAACCATTTCCTAGAGCAGTTGCACTGGATTAAATTCCTCCCTGCCATGGGCAGGGTTCAGACTCTTCCACACTTTGACCACACTGGTTATTTTCTGGTTGGTGGTGGTTTGTTTTGTAATCACCAGTTTTTCATGGGGGCAGAGGGCTCCTGTCTGTCATAGAGGCTTAAGCCCAAAACGGTGTCCTGTAGATTTACAGTAGAACTGCATGACAGCCAGTTTGTAGAAAGAGCAAGTCAAAAGGATCCCTGGTACAGGGAAAAGTCCAGTCCTGGTGGCCTGGCCCCTCACAGCTGCATGGAGCCATCAAGGGCCTAGGGATGATGTTAGCATCGCCATCTGCCCCTGCATGGCACAGGCACAGGGTGGAGGGCAAGGCTGTGTGTGAGAGTTCAGACAGAGCTGGGTCACCTGTACCCTGAGTGAGGCAGCATCTGGCCTACCCTGCTAGGTCACCAATGGCCTCTGTGGGTGGCACAGGCGACACTTACCCTGGGCACCAGAAAGTGGTTGGAGCAGGACCAACTTGTGTGTATTAATGCTGTGGATTTCCAGAAGCCTTTGCAGCAGCCTTGTCTCTCACTGGGTCACATGATTATCAGTGAGCCAATCACAGGCCAGGAAGATGGACATTGGGTGCCTGACATTAGTGTTTGGATAGAATAGATGCTAGGGACACAGGAGAGGGACACGGTCAACCACAACATACACCGCTAATGTTTAAACTAAAAGGCGCTCTTTTGACCTCTATTTTAGAGTGTGTAGCTAAAAAAAAAAAATTGCCCTGTAGCTAGGCAGGGTGGCGCATACCCATAATCCTAGCACTTGGGAGGCTAAGCAGGTGCGAGTTCAAGACCAGCCTGGGCTACAAAAGTGAGCTCAAGGCCAGCCTGAACTGCATAGCGAGACCCTGTCTCAAAAAGACAAAAAAAGAAAAAAAAAAAAAGATTGCCCTGTAGACATCTAGCCCAGCCATTCCCTACCTCTAATTTCCTTTTTATATTTGTTTATTTATAATACTGAGGATTGAACCCTGGGCCTTTGAACTCAGCTGCATCCCTAGCTCTTGTTAAAAAAAAATATATATATATATATATATATATATATATATTTTTTTTTTTTTTTTTTTTTTTTTCTTAATCTTACGTCACTAAGTGGCTCAACCCGGGCTCCAAATCACAATCTTCCTGCATCAGCTTCCTAGAGACCTGGGGTTGCAGGTCTGTGCTGCCCTGTGTGACTTACTTGTACTCCTTTGAGACAGGGTCTTACTGTGTTGCCTGGCTGCACACAAGCTCCTGGGCTCAAGGACTCCTCCTGCCTCCGCCTCCCAAGTAGAGTGAACTATAATAGGTGTACACCTCCATGCCTGTCTTGAAGGAGTCGTTCCTTTTTCCTTCCTCCTTTCCTTCTTCCTTCCCTCTACCCTCCTCCCTTTCTCCCTCCCTCCCTCTCCTCCCTCCTGTCCTAAGCTACCAGGGCCTCAAGCATGCCGGCCCCTGCTCTACCTGTGAGCTACCTTCCCAGCACCTGTCTTTCTTTTTGCTCATGGTTTCCATCACCTGGCTATTGTCTGACTTCAATCTGGGCACCCCTGGGGTCCCCCAAGCAGTGCCCCTGCATGACCATCTGTTCCAACCAGGTCACGTGGCTCAGAGCAAGGGCAGGACTCCCCCACACACACTCCAGATCATGTGTCTGCTCGCATCAGCCTTCCCTGGCCGCCTGCGGGGCTGGCTCTCGGAACGCTCCCGTGCAGACAGGTCTGCCGGTCAGCAGTTCTGGGCCCGGGGCAGTGGGGCCAGGCCCGCCTGGATCTGCTGCTTGTTTGTGAGTGGCAGCTGTTCCCAGCCTGCAGCCTCGGCTCCAGCACTGCTGGGCAACATAGCAGGACATGGCCCTGCTGGCCGAGGAGGCCCGGGACGGGGTGCGGTGCACAATTAGCGTGGCACGGTGCCTGCTGCAGGCTGCACAGTGGAGGGGTGGGAGGAAAGGATGGCAAGGAAAGAAAGAGGGAGAGGAGGGAACAAGGGAGGCAGACGGCACGGAGACAGGAAACTGGAGCAGCCCAGGAATCCCTGGGGCAGTCCTGTCTGCATCCCCGCACCTGGTGCTGCCCTGGCACACGCCCGGCACAGGTGGGTGAACTGGCCTCAAAAGTGAAGGGGAGAGAAATTCCCAAAGGGGAGGAAGCCGAGAAAGAACACGGGCAGGACAGCTAGCTCAGTGCCTAGCAGCTACTGCTTTGGCTTGGTTTTCCCCCTTTTGGTAAGGACAATCGAACCCAGGCCTTCCTAAGGAGCTGCGTCTCCAGCCTTTGGCCATTCGTTTCATTTAGAGACAGGTTCTTGCTGCGTCCCTAACTGCACAGGCTGGTCTCAAACTGGAGATCCTCTTGCCTCAGCCTCCCAGCGTGCTAGGAGGCCCAGTATGTCCTACCACACCTGGCTTTTGTTTGTCTTTATACCTTCATGGCTGTGGTCCGAATATCTGCGTCTCTGATTTCTCCGTTGAAATCATGTCCTCAGTGTGTCAGTATGGAGAGGTGGGCGTGGGAGGGGGTGTGATTAGATAGGACATGGCCCCGGGTTGGCCTCTAAGGAGGGGAGAAATCCTTTGCCCTTTGGCTATGTGAAGCCTGCTACAAGGTGCTGAGGGCCCAGCCCCCCACCCCAACCTCTCCCCACACCATTCTTCTGAAGCCTGCAGGCTTTGTCGAGGTCAGGACCCTCGAAACACATTTCTGCTATTTGGAAACTGCCTCTTAGGGATTTTGTTGTAGCAGCCTGAGCGGACTAAGACACTCATCACGTACACAGGCCTGGAATTCCACAGAGGCTCTGCTCCTGCTTATCTTGCGGAACTGAAAGAAAAGGAGAAGGGGGAGCTGAGGAGGGGGGTACAAAGAAGACTGGAGGAAGCCGAGAATGGGGAGGCGCAGGGGTGGGGGGGGCAAAGGTGGGGGACCAGACCGCCCGGGAGGCGGGAGGCGGGAGGCGGGAGGCGGGAGGCGGGGGGAGGCGGACAGAAGGGACGGCCCTGCCCTCGAAGCCAGCGCATCCCTTTGATGAAACGCACATTAGCAAGCGTGCTAGGATCTGACAAGCGCCAACAGGCCCAGCGCGGAGTTAAAAAGCGCTACATCTGTCAGGGTTTCAATTTTTAAGTCAGCACTTTCCTCCTCCTCACGCTGGGCTTCCGCAACGGCAGATCCCGCCACCCCGCCCTCCACCGCCCAGCCTGTCACGGAGATGTCAGGCTGCCGTGGAGCCCCCAGGGGATGAGCGGGGACATCTGGGGGTGGCAAGGCAGCTCCCCTCCCCAGCACGGTGACAGGAGGCCCCGTGGAAGAGGGCGCAGGACGTGTGTGAAGTGCTTGCAGCTCACGCTGGGCGCCTTAGAGCTGGGAGGCCGACCAGGGTCTGGAACCCCAGAGGTCTGACTTCTTGGGAGACAGGATCCTTGCAGGTGTCGTTAGCTGAGGATCTGGACTTGTGACAGTTCCGGATTCAGGGTGTGTTCTCTATTCAAGGGTTGGTAGCCTTCGAAGAAAAGAAGGCTACAGAAAGACCAAAGGTCACGGGCTGGATGACCGCGGAGGCGCATGTGGTGGTGTTGAGGCCGCGAAGTGAACACACAGTACCAGGACCCAGCACCCACCAGATGCTGGCAAAAGGAAGAAGGACCCTGGCCCACAGCGTCCCTAGGGACACGCTGGCCCACGCCTGGATCGGGAGCATTGAGGTCGCAGAGCTGGGCCAGAGTGAATTTCTACTGTTTGCTGCCATCTGGTCTGTGGACATTTATGTGGCCACCTGGGACCGTGGCCGGTGCCCTAGGGGCTCCACAGGCCACTGCAGCTCTCACCGTGGCTGTAGGTTTGGGACTCAGCTCCTGGACTGGGCAAAACCCAAGAGCATCAGGGGCCGGGTATGGCTTCCGGTGTCAGTTACCCCCGTTCTTTCTCACTCTCTTTTTGTTCTATACAGGGGGGTGAACACAGGGTCTTTGCCCTGAGATACATCCCCACCCCTGTTCAGATTTACTGAGACAGGGTCAATACATTTAGCTTTTGGGTTCAAGGTCCAGCGGCACCGTGCCCAGGCTGAGCTGCTTTCCTGGGGCATTTTCGCCCGCTGAGAAACATCTCTGTGGGCTGATGAGACAGAGCAGAGGGCTCCTGAGCAGAGGGACTGTCCCTTTACCTGGCTTGGAATGTGCTGCATGTTCAAGGATGTGTTCAGGAGCGTCACCGAGTGAGGAAGAGGAGGACATCATCCAGCCCGGCTGAGGTGAGGCCTCGTGGCAGAAGGCAGGGCAGTGACCAAGGTGTCCCTGTTTTCGGGGGACTTGCCCAGCCTTAGCACTGGAAGTGCCGCATGCTGAGCAATTTCCCAGCATGCTAGGAAGAAGTGGCTTCCTTTTGCACTTCTGGGCTCATCCATCCATCCATCCGTTCACCCAGCCAGCCAGCCAGCCAGCCAGCCAGCCACTCCCAGAGAAGAAAGTGGCAACACCAAACCTTATGTTAGTAACTGCTTACTCTCCACTAGACCCTGCCCACTAGATACTGTCCACTAGACAGCGTCCACTAGACACCAACACTAACTCACTGAAGAACAATTGTTCTAGGCACTGGAAATTCAGCAGAGAATAAAGCACAGCACTGGCTCCTACATAGCTATGTCTGATTCATTCCCCAAACCCCTTGGAGCAGATCCTGTTTGGACCTCCATTTGTACAGGTGAGGAAACTAAGGCTCAGAGTAGTGAGGTGGCTTACTCAAGGCCACGCGGATCATGATGAAGCTGGAATCAGGATACAGGCACAATGGACTATAAGACCCTGTGGGGTCCCTGAGATCACCCTCATTGGCTAAGCAGCATAGCTGGTGGGGTCTGGGGAGGCAAGCAGGGGAGCTGAGTGCTAGGCCAGCCTGGGGAGATGGGGGGCTGGGAGGGTGGATCTGAGAGTGGACAGAGTACCCACACTCACTCTACAGAGATTCCCCAAGCTTCTGTTTTGTCCTGGGCACTGATCTAGCTACTGGGAGACACCAGAAAGATGACATGGTCTCTAGCCTCAAGAGCTGGATGAATTCTAATGGACAAAGATGGACAAGAGCTAAAGAAAAAAGATAGTTACCAGTGGTATTCTGTGGCACAGAGAAAACACGATTGGCCCTGGGAGGAAAAGAGCTATATAGGGATCGGGGCCAGGCTCATGCTGGAGGTGCCAGGTTTGGGCAGGAGGAGCTGGACCTTCTGGACATGGAATAGCACATCCAGAGGCCCAGACGGAAGAAGGATCAGAAATATTCAAGGTAAACAGGCCAGTCAGAGAAGGGAACTTGAAGGCGGTCCAGAGGCCACATTCTACAGAGGCTGGCAAGGGTAAGCAAAATGCCACAACCTCCTCTGACCCTGAGCAAACCGAGATGCCCAGAGACCAGCCTGTTGAGCACCAGAGCTGCGCTCAGGACCCAAGACTGAGGGCTTAATCTTCTGCCCCCGGAGCCAGTGGGCCGGCCCTGCATACTGCCAGGCAGACTTCGTGTCTGCCCTTAATTTCCACGACTTTCAATTTCCTGATCTAAGAGAATTTACAGACCTGGCATGCGTGGCAGGCTGTAATAACCATCTATTGAATAAATGACCCCTTCTGTCTTGACTCGCAGGTACTTAAGCCTCTTGCTGAGAGCAAAGGTAAAGTACTTGGGGCGGGGAGGGCCAAGTCTTGCTTGCTTCGACGGTGACCTGCGCGCTGGCCTCGCTCTCGAGCACTTCAATTTGTCATCCACTAACTGTGTTTGTTCAGCTCCTCTGGTGTTTGGAACTCTTTAATCAAAAATATTTAGCATAATAAATGCTTCCTGATTTCTCATCTCCCCCCCCACCCCTAGGCTAGCACCCCAATTTTCCTTAAGGAAGCCCCTTTCCCCATCTCCCCTAAGCCTATTCGCTGGATTTTGCAGTTAAATCCATCTTTCAGCACCAGAGAATGCCATGTGACTCAGGATTGGCCAATCAGAACACTGCATTCTTCTGGCCACTGGGATTGGATCAGAGATGGGCAAGTGAGCCAATCAGAATCGGAGGAACGCTTTTTTTTTTTTTTTTTTTTTTTTTTTTAAACAACATTCAGAAGAAAACTAATCCTTTCCATGAGGAATGGAACCTGAAAGAATTAACAGGACCTGCTAGTAATTTTAGAGAAGTTTGGGGTGGAGAAGAGCCAGGTTCCAGGGATATTTCTACCTTTAGATCTAGCAGTCCCTGAAGCCCACACATGACGGTTAATTTTGGATCACAGGTGCCCAGTTTAAATGTTTTATCTGGAGTTTATGAGTACTTTTGTCTTCTTCCTCTTTTCAAGACAGGGCTTCTCTATGCAGTTCAGGCTGGCCTTGAACTAACTCTTAGTGATCCTCTTGCCTTAGCCTCCTGAGTCCTGCGATTACAGGCATGTGGCCCCTGTCCAGCCTTATGAATCATATCTTTTTCAACTTTCAATCAGAAATTTTATCAGTACATTTTGGAGACACATAATGATCACATTCATCAGACAGTATTTGTACCCGCACACGATGCAACTGGGTTCTCTGCGTTCCCGTTGCCCTAACGCCCTCCACTCTCTTCCTCC
>PVJA010009086.1:0-61989 GCA_004027025.1 Myocastor coypus
ACACAGGCCTCTTCATTGTGTAGTCCCCAGTTGATTCAAGCTTAGTCTTTACTTTCAAGGAGTTTATAATTTTGTTCTGCAAATTGGTTTTATAAGGAAATTTCTGGACATGAGGAAGCACATAAAGTTAGACATCATGAGTTCTCCCTCTGAGCACCAAGTAGTACTTACTACAAACAATTACAAAGAGTTGATGGTAACTGAGCAGAATTGCTGCACCTGAACCTGAACAAAGAGATGACCTGGAGCCCGCTGCCTGCTGAGGGGCCAGTGGAGGTCCAGCCTGGATTCTATTCTGTCAAGTTTTGGCTTTATCATGTGTGTGGTGAATTTGTTCACTGGGCCACAGTGCTATGAAGTTCCTGAAGGTCACTCACATGAGAAATCCAGAGCAAGAAACACCAAGAGCCTAAGCTACTAGGGAAGGCAGGCTGGTACTGGGGAGACATATGACTTTCAAGGCACTGATAAACGGACTTTGTCTTTTCACCCTAAAATTCTTGAGAAATGGAGATTATTCAATGTATCAGATAGTAAAGAACACATGGTGAAGTCCATGTAAATTCAAATAACAGGTAAAACATTAATAGTTTTTTTATCTATGTGAAACTAGAGGACAAGTTTAACTAATTTTGTTCCAGCATATTTGAGTACCAAATATATGCCAGGAAGTAGGCTAGCAACACAAAAGGATGTCAAAGTCTAGTGAGAAACATAACACAGAAGCAGCATGTTTAATTCAGAGGGACATGGTCTGCAGTGGCGGGCTGCTTACTTCCTCCCTATGGGAAAGTTAAATCTGCTTGCTTCATTTTGGATCCATGTTTTTGTAATATGAAGACATATTTTTAAAAATGCTAGGGAAATAGCTGGTTGTCTTTAATGATGGACTATTTTATGCACGCTGGCATACACCAGTAATCCCAGTTACTCAGGAGGCAGGTGGGAGGATCATGAGTTCAAGCCCAGGCTGAGCAACCTAATGCGAACCTGTCTTTAAATGAGAGAAAATCTGTAAATTTTTGGGCTGGGGATGTAGCTCAGTGCCGACTGCTTGTCTAGAAATCTGTGAGGTCCTGAATAAGAGCCCCAGTACCACAGAGCAGAATAAAACAAAGCAAATCAAATTTAATTTCATTTTCACTGGTTCCTAACAAAATGTGAAAGAGTATCTGTAATTATGGAAATGAGTCTTCGTATAAACTTGTCTTCAATATACATGCTATCCATCCAAAAACTTTTGAATACATATGAGCTGGGTTTTGCCCTAATATGGAAACAATAATTTAGCTTCCTGTGCAAAAATGAAAAATTAGAGATAACTATAAAATCCCTTCCATTCACCAAAGTGCATCTTTTATAATTTGCCAATCACAATCATTACTTTTCTGTCATTAGGATCTGGGAGGGTTCCCATAAATTTCAAATGTAGTGGTGACATTTACTGATAACAGAAATGGAAAGAATAGAAGTTGTAGCTAAGAAAAATTGGGTGATATTTGGTTTCCACTTCACTGATAACTTTATACATAAAGAAAATCTAACTTGGACTGTAGACACATTTGCCATTTGCGTCCTAAGAGTTTTAAGTGCACATTAAAGCATCTTAAAACCTAATGTTTGATGACCTGCTTCAAAATAATTCTTTTTATTTTTGTAAAAGCCACAGTCCTTCTCTTGACATGACTACAATTTTGTCAACAATCTACCACTTATGTAGGAAGATTGGAAATTTGATGATGGATATTTACTTGTATTGTGTTATGTACCAGTGGGAGCAACAGGAGGTGGTTTGTGATGGATCTGAAAACACTGTAAAGTAGTAAAAACTGAACTGCAACAACCCATTTCCAAAATCACATTGGACTTAAAAGTGAGTTTCTGCTCTCTGAGTTTATGGAGCTAGCTTTGGTGATACCGTGCATGATTATTTTTTCTCCCCAGTGAGACAATTGTGGGCTATATGGAGTTTCAGTGGTGCTGTGTTACACAAGGTATCATTTTGGAAAGGTAGTGAGAAAGCATTAAAGTAGATTTACTTCATCTGTGACTCTTGGGTCATTGAACTGGGGTCTTGATTATACTTTCTGTTATTTTTAATTCTTAGCTTGTTTTTTTGAAGCCCCAGTGTTAACTACTGGGTAAAAGATGGTGCCAAGTACTAAGAACTTACATCTCCTGCATTATTGTGCTTCCTCTTCATGACAATGACTTGAGGTGAAAATTGTCTCCACTGTATGGACTCATCTTAAAGCCTTTACTTACTCCAAGTGATACGAGCTCCAGGTCAGTGGTGGAAACCTTTAAGAGTTCTTCAGGACACAAACAGCCTGTTGCAGCATGCACTCGCCATCCTGCTTGAGGCAATAAAGCTAATATTCAGACTAAACTGCATAAAAAGTTACTCAGCATCACTAATATTCACATCAAGTATTAATTAAAGCTGCACAGGGACACTGCTTTGAAAGACATGAAGAATTGGAAAGATCCACCATATTTGTGAAGATGTGGGAGTTCAAATTGTTTGGCCACTGTAAAGACATTTGGCTACACCTACCAAAATTAAGATCATGCATTTACCCCTGTTGGGTTTAACTTTCATACAGATTTACTAATTTCAGTATTGTTGGTAACTGGAAAACATTAGAGATATACTTAAGTAGTCATCAGTAGGAAACTGGCAAAAGAAGTTATTACTCCTACACATTGTAGAAAACCATATACTTTTCAAAGTGAGGAAGTTGTTTATATCATGAAATAGCTATCTAAAATATTTTGTTCATGGGGGCTGAGGAGATAGTTCAATGGAATAAGTGCTTGCCTGGCAAGCACAAGGTCCTGAGTTCGATCCTTTGTATCACACACAAAAAAGAATGACTCATTTTTTTTTTTGTAAAAGAATAAATAAAATAAAATATTTTGCTCATGAAAGCAGAAAAAGACAAATATAGGATATATGTTATTATTTGCATTATGTAAAAAGCGTGAGAAAATGTAAGACTGTGATTGTGTGTGTGTGTATGTGTAGTTTGGTCCATATGCATGGAACATATCTCGGAAGAAACTTTTTAAAACTGGTAACATTTGTTGTCTCTGCAGAGAGAAAATTGGTGGGTGGTGGGCATAGGTAGGAGGGAAATTTTCCAAGGCTTTGGAAATATGAAGTTTCAAACACAAACTGCATTATATACTTGAAATGAAATAAACTTTTTATTTTAAAATTTTATGTATGTATGTATGTATGTATGTATGTATGTATGTATGTATGCATTTTGCCAGACCAGTGATTGAACTCAGGCCCTTGTGCTTGCCGGGCAAGTGTTTATTCTACTGAACTATTTCTCCGGCCCCATGAGATAAAACTTTTAAATGAAATGGTATCCTTAGAGTGTGTGATAGATTGTCAATTAGCAGCTGTCATTACAGTGTTTCCTTATGGTTCTGGTGAAACCTCAGAGGAGAAAGATCAGAGAAATTGACTCTAGAAATGATGTTTTGGTTGTGGCTAAGCCAATCTGAAACAAGTCTTCAAATTGGGAGGCTACATACATATTTCAGTAACAGAGGGGAACACAAATATTCCTCACTAGCAACTCAGAACAGGTTCACGCAATCTGATTCCTTTTACTAACTTCTTTCCCACCTATAGAGTGGCATGCTAGGGCGGATGCTCTCCAATGCTATCACTGCTGCTATGAAGTAGATCTGAAGAAGACAGGCTGGGACTCAGAGTTTCTACTGAAACATCTTTAAACAGAGTGGAAAAGAGGTTGAGAGGGCTGGATGTGGTCACTCAGCAGACCAGCATTTTTCCTCAAATAGGAGGCAGGTCTTGTGAGCAGAGGTGGGCAGCCCATTCAGCCTAAAGTGAAAGGTGAATTGGGGCTCACTGGGAAACATTCAATCAATGGAGTGAATGTGGCATTTATTTTTAAGAATTAGCATGTCCAGACTGGCCTAGCAAGAATTATACTTAATTCAGTTGTTCTTACACTCATCCTGAAAAAGCTAAATTATTATGTCCAAAGGGGTTAGAGATCTCATTCTGCATGAAAGAGGAACCAATGGATAGGAAACTATCAAACTTTTGGGTGTTTCATGCTACCACTTAAGCAAGGACTTACTGCATTCTTATGTTATCTGTATGTAGCATTGCATGTAGCAAAGGAATATTGTTCAGGATTTGGAAGCTGACACCTTCAGGTGTCTTTGGCTAAACCATGAGCCCCTCTGATCTGAGTGCAGTGAATTATGTCCTCTGAATGTCTTAGCTCCCTTCACAGGGACTGTTTGTACCTATTATCTAGCATTAATTGCTTACACAAGAATAAAACCCCATATCTGTGAGGGCTGGAGGGACACATCCATACAGGGACATGAAGAACAATTTATTTAGGCACTCGAGGAACTGGCAAAGGTATGGCTTGATATGGCTCATTCCAATTTATAATTTCAACTTTTGAGAAAGAAAAATGTGGAATTTTTTGTAAATATCTTCTTCCAGGCCCTGTGATTTTCCTATAAATACCTCCTACCAAACTCTATGCAAAAGAACAAAGAAATTCTTTTGCAGTTCAAGCAGGGATTTATTTATTTATTTAGATTTTCTTTTCTAAACTTCAGTGCTTATATATGAGGTGAGAATTGCAATTCATCAAACAAGAAGCTTTCCTACAAACTGCAGAGTGAACCTAGCACCTTGAACAAGTTGATGAGATGTTGGTGGGGTGGGGGCAGGGAGTGAGGAAAGGGTACAACTTAAATGCTGGTCTCTGGCCAGAAGTGAGACTTGGGAGGCTATGGCAAGGAGGAAAGGGAGGCCAAGGGCGTGAAAGACACAGTGTAAGTCAGGGAACGTACACTCAGGCTCTTTGAACCACTGTGAAGTTTTATTTATGAGCTGGAGGTAGTAGAGTGACCCATGTTGAATTGAGCTGGGCTTGAAAGGTACTTGTGAAGAGCCACAAGAAAGGGACAGATCTGCAGTAAGGACAGGGAACTGGGATGAAAGGCAAGCTGCAGAAAGGGGAAAAAGCGTAATTTATACAGTTCAGTTATTTGTTAGTACTTGGGATCAAATTTGGTGGAATTCTTCTTTTCTCTCTGGATTTAGGGTTTGAAAGTTGCTGTCAAGAGTCACTAAATGTAATCCCCTATGCAAGGATCAACCAAGAGTTTGTCATGAATTCTAATAGCATGTTGCTGTCATTCCCAATCACCTGGCTAGTTCTTTTTTTTTTTTTTGCAGTACCAGGGATCCAACTTGCCAGGCTGGTGCTTATGCCACTGAGCTATACCCTTTGTCCAAGCTATACCCTGGGCCCATGGCCAGTTCTTTTAAGAGGCTGACGGTTTTCAGGAAGACAGCACTTTGATCCCATGGGGCTCCCTGGCTCAGTGCAATGGCAAAATGAAAAGGAGCTTTATAGTGTCTTTAAAATTAGATTTGCTTGGAAATTGAAACGTGCTAAATAAAATAAAATAGTTCAGTTTTTATTTGGTTAAAGGTGTTATACTTACAAATTTGTACAATTTAGCAGATGCGGGAAGGATTTAATGCATCCTGTAGCTAGAAAGTTCAATTCAAATTATATGATGTAAAAATGAGGCCTAGATGAACTCTTTTCTGAGGAGCAATGGCTGGAAGGTGTGCTACTTGTTTCTTCATGTTCTATTGAGCGAAGTCATGTTTCTGAACAGAAGTTGTTTCAATGTTTGTTAGAAACATTATAGTCTCAAACTTTCTCTTCATTTCTTTGCCAGTAATTTGAGAATCTGGAAGGAGTCTCACTGAATTTCTCAAGAAGCTGGAGATTTTTGAGACTATAGGAATAGCTCATTGGGCCACCATGGTTATGCCCTCACTTACGCTGAGCGTGGTCCACGCTAAAAGGACAATGCCATCTCTACCTGGGGAGTTGAGGTTTGGGCTCAAAAGATGAGACAATCTATCATGGGGACCTAGATGGTGTTCCAGGCTCTCTAGCTGGTCTCCTTCACTTTTTCAGTTTCTTTATAAGGAATCATAATTTTTAAAAAAGTGTATTTAGTACAGGGTCTACACTACACAGATGGGACTCAGTGATCCTCCTGTTTTCAACGTCCCAAACATTGAGATTATAGGCATGTGCCACCACAACGAGTCTCAGTCAAGGTCTCAGGGCGACCTGGGGGTGGGGCTGGCACAGCATACAGGGGATTGAACTCCAGTCTCTGTGTCTGCCTAACTAGGCACTTTAATCTGACCATTAGTTTTAATAGTTCATTATGCAATAAGAATGTGGATTGTCCTCAAAACTAGGAATCTACTTCTGAATTTTCCTTCAATCTTTGGTTCCAAATTTTAGGTCACTCCTTTCAGTTAAATTCCGGTGTGATTCAGCTAAAGCAAATGGAGCATCTGGAAGGGGTTTTGATATTCATTATTCAAAGAGTATGTGTTGGGGACCAACTATGTATCAGATATTATAGCAGAAAATGGACATGTACTTTTGAGAAACACTCTCCTTTGTGGCCTTCATGAATTTACAGGTCAGTAGGGGATACAGAGAAGTAAGTAGAAAATCCAACGTTGTGACAAATGCTAAATAGGCGTGTTTATGGAGAGCTGTGCTTGAATATCAGCTCTTAAACTTATGCTGAAATGTTACAGTCACTGAGGCAGTGTTAAGAGAGGAGACCTTCATGAGGAGACCAAGCATTATTGAGTAGACTTCAGGCAGAAAAGTCAATTGAGCTTGACTTTTCTGTCCTATGAGAGGGCCTCCTTACCATGTGAAGCCCCTCCACTAAGTTATAAGACAGCATGAAGACCCCTCCCAGATATGACCCCTTCATTATGGATTTCCAGACACTAAGCCATAGCCCAATGGGCTTGCTTGCTGAATTGTTTATCTTATGAGTGCAGTGCCTGATCACATGTGTGGGGTTGGTACACGCATGCGACACATCTTAGTTCATTGCTTTGCTCCTTTGCCTCTCCTCCCATCCCCTCTCCATCTCTTGATCCCCTTTCCATTTGAGAACGATCTACTTTGCCATTTCTTAGTGTGGCTTCTATTTTGCTATTTATTTATTTATTTATCGTTTATTTTGCTCATAGAAGAGAAACCATGCCATATTTAAGCTTGTGTGTCTGATTTCGATTTCACTTAACATTGCGGCTTCAGTGGCACCCATTTTCCTGGAAAGTTTTTCTTTAAGGCAGAATAGTATTCTAGAGTGTATAAAGATAGATCTTGGAAGCAACCTATATGTCTATCATCAAACTTTTTTTTTTCAAGTTTCAATTTTTTATTGTTTAAATTTAGCAATGGTTATATTACATATTTTCATCATCAGATCAGTTTAGATTAATACATATAGGTATATAAGATTGATCAAACAATTAAACACTAACCCTTCTAAATCAACATTACTTTTTTTTTTTTTTCTTTTCCCCTTTCTTTTCTTTGAAAGTTGACATATTGCATATTGTCCTCACAATCTTTCTACAGAGTACAGTGTGTGGGCATGACCCATCTCCCTATTGATGTTGCTTAGAAAAAAAAAAACGGAAAAGAATATACTTCTCTTTGGACTAAGAGGAAGCAGGTACATACACAGTCAAATGTTCTGCAATTGCAGTGGGACACCAGTGAAGCTTGTGATGTTGGAGGCTATTGAATCTAAGCCTCCTAAATATTACCAAACTTTTGTTGTTCATGTCATACATAGTCTGTGGTATTCTGTTATTGCAGCAGAAATGAACTAAGGCAGGAAGAAAAAACATTCACAGAAGAGACATCCAATAGGAAATCAAGACAACTTCCAATTGGCATTGATATTGTGAGGAAGACGTGAAGGATCAGTGAGAATAAGTCGCATGAAAAGGGCTAGGCAGAAGTTGGTGGTCTTCAGAGAGAAGATGGTAGTCTGAATGATAGTGAGGATAATGTCATGGTTTGGATCTTTGCGTCTTCCAAAGGCTCTTGCATTGAGGACTTGGTTCCTGATTGATGGAGCTATTGGGAAGGGAGTGGTCTGACTAAGTGGAGAAAGCTGGGATTGAGGATGTGCCTTTGAATGGGACACTGGGACCTTTTCCCCATGTCTCAGTTTCTAGGCCACCAGGCGGCAAGGTGTTTTGCTCTCTGCCATGATGTATGGCTTTGTTTCAGGCCCAAAATGATGAGGCTAATGATTTTTGGACCAAACTTCTGAGACCATGAACCATAGCACACCTTTCCTTGGTTAGAATGATTTTCTCAAATATTTTGTCACAGTGATGGAACGTTGGCTGACGCAGATGAGTACAGGGACCAGGATCACAAGAGAACAAAGAGATACAAGTAAAGATTTGTGGTGGATAAAATATAAGCAATGAGAAAAATGACTTAGGGTGAGGGCTCTATCTTTTGGGCTTCACAGTTACATACAGGGATATTATTTGTTGAGACAGGAAATGGGAAGGAGGTGAATTTCTAGAGAAAAATATACTAAATTAATTTTGGACAAGTTGAGATTCAAATAGTGAGTACATAGGAAAATTTGAAAAATATTTATTGAATGAATGAAATGAATGAATGAATGAAAATATCTAATAGGTTAACTGAATGGGTATTTCCTAGCTAGGATGGTGATTTTGCTTGGAGATTTCCACTCTGAAGTCTTTAATGTACAGCAGAAACTTAAGCCCTGGGAATGGTTGTGATCATGTAGGAGAAGGGTAAGGCTCAGAGAAGAGGGCATGGGGGATGAAGGCAGAGGAGAACCAAGACTGAGGGCTGGCAGAGCAAGGGAAGGCTCAGAAGAGGCTGAGTAGGAAGGCCCTCAGCACTGAGCCCCTTCCACATGAGCTTTGTGAGGGCTGAGATTGGGGCTGGTTTACTTTGGTGTCCCTGATATTGGCTATATTGTTTACCCTTCAAATTTATACCATGGAACAGTACATAGAAGCAGTAATCCCCAAACAGGACCATGTGGACATAGGATCCTTAAGAGGCAATTAATGTTAAATGTGGTCCTAAATGTGGTCCTTATGTGGACCACTCTATAAGGACTGGCCTTAGCAGGAGGAAAACCAAGTATTTTGTCACTGGCCTTTCTCCTCCTCTTCCTCCTGCATATGAGGATGTAGTGAGAAGGTGACCACAGTGAGAAGGTGACTGTCTGTAGGTCAGGAAGACTTGAGAATTTTTCTCCCTCTTGTTTTGAAATTTTTTTGTTTAGACTTGGCTCTGAAATTGTGGATAGTTTTTGTTAGATTATATGTTGTGTTTGCGAGTGTGCATACACACGTGTGTGTGTGTGTGTGTGTGTGTGTGTGTGTGTGCGCGCACGTGTGTCTGTAAAAGTCCTCTTTTACAATAGATAGCACTATCTGAATCCAGGTGAATTTAGGCACAATCTGGATGTTGCTTTCTACAGACAAATAATACCCTAAGCTGGCAATGAGATTCCTTGAGTAAACAACAGATAAAGGAAGGAAGAGGAACATAGCGTAACAATAATTGAAATAACTGGAATTTTTGTATCACTCATGGCATTGATAGTGAAAGTACTTTTTAAATTGTCTTCTACTACATGCAATGCAGGCAAATGATATAAAGTTTTTCTAAAATATTTTTAAAAATATATTTTTCTAAGAATGAACACTCCTAAATTCTATTAAGCTGGTAAATTAAATCTGAATCACATATTGATTCACTATAAAGAGTAGCCATTCTGCTTGGAAACCATGAATCCAAATTATATCCGAGTCCTGAGTAGGAAGACAGAAAATGCCACCTGAGGTCACCAGTCTTTAAGAGCAAGGGTCCTTGGCATATCCAGTCTGGTTTACAAATTATGACTTATACCATTGCAGGGGTGGTGAGTAAGAAAAGGCTGCCTACTTGGACACATGGGAAAGAACAGTGATTCTACTTGGCTTGTTAACATGTTCCTTGTAGGCTTAGGTGACGTGTGAACATGTGAAAAGCCTGTTACACTTTTAAAAAGCCCATGCATAATGGAGTGTTAGTAAAAATTCTGTGGCCACAAGGGGCCATCGGGAGAAGGCTGTGATGAGATGGTGACAGCTCTTTACCTTGATGCCAGTTGAAGCTGCAAGCCCAGCCCCAACTGATTGTGCCATGGGATGGTAATGGGATTCTTTGATTCATTTTATAAGACATCATCTGAGTTGCACGGCAAAATAAACCGATGGTAATGGAAGCCCTAAGAGTGCTCACCTGCAGGAGTGTGGTATTGACTACCATGGGTATGGAAGACGTTTCTGCAGCAATGGCAATACTCCATAGCATACGCACCATGAAGTGTAGCATATCCACTTGCCCAAATTCATCAGATTGTAGAGTTAGGATAACTGTAGTTTGCAATATGCAAGTTTTTCCTAAAAAATTCCCATGGTAGGTAAAAAAAAATTAGGAGCTAATAACAAAACCATTAATGATTAGACAATGAGTAGATAACTGCCACAAGAAGGGCACATTTGAGTCACTTGTAGAAAAAGTGGATGGTTCTTGGGACCTAACGCTCAGTGAGATAAACCACACAGACAAGCTTAACCATTGCATACTTTCTCTTATGTGAGAAGAGAACTCAAGGTATAAGTAATTTAAACAGCAAGGTTCAAGCTATGCAGTAGGAAACAGAGTGATGGATCTTTTGTATGAGGCAAGGGGACATAGACGTGGAGGGTGGATGGCATGAGACAAAGGGAAAGAGGTGAGGAGTGGGAGGTGCGTTAGGCACGTGTTCCGATTCTCCACAGTGAATGCAGTTATTGTGTGCTGCTAATGTGTACTAATAAAAATTCAGAAAAATATTAAAAACCGGATAACTATCAGCTCGAATGGAGCTAATCTTCCTCTCAGAGTAAAAGAACCATATCTAGTGATGCAAGCTATCACGAGGTATTTCTACCTTTTTTTTCCCTGTTGGAGGAATGTTTTTATGAATGTAAAAAGCTGTTAGTGGAGACAGAGAGGTTAATGTTTGGTCACAGTATTATCTGGTTAAGAACTGAAAATAAATAGAGAGCTGTCTAATGAATCATGCTGCCAAGAACTGCAGACTTAGGCCTCGAGATTGTACCAATTTAAAATTTGACTACATTTCTTCATTTACCGGGAAGATGCAAGGATAAGCTAGCAGCAATAGTTTTAAAGTGATTGAATATCCCACGGAAAGTTGGCTTTGCAAGTGGTTTTCCAGACAGGTGCGATATTATTTTGTTCCTTGAATTATCTGGGTGAATACGTCCGCTAGTATTTCATGGCTTACCAATGGTCAGGCACTGCTTGTAGGCACAGAAATCCCTAAGTACCCCTAGCCAGACCTTGATCTGAAGGAGCAGCAGAGCAGGATGCATGAATAAGTGACACCTCCATCAAGGAAGAATGTGACCGTGTCTGAGAATTACCTCTGGAACTCAGAGGAAAGAAATTCTCTTTTGAAAGGGAATAAGGGAATGGATCAAGGATATAGTGGCATGGGGGTGATTTAAAAAGGAGGTGCTCTTCCTTACTAAGCTAGGAAGGTGGAGGTTCTGGAAAGAAAATGCTAGTACTGAGTTTTCATTCGGTCAAAGCAGAGGCTCCACAGTGGAAGCATTACGCTAGAAAAGCTAGTGGGACAGAGGGAGGCCTGATTTCCAGGGGAAGTTGGATCTGGGTTCAAAAATGGATGCAGGTTGTGACCAAGAGGTCCTGAAGCCTTAAAAAAATCCAAGAAAATAAACAGACAACAAAACTTGGGGAGTAGAAGAGGAGAGATGAGACAGAGAGGGCCTTAGGAAGCTGCTAGGACAGGTAAGGTTATGAGACCCTGAGAGGCAGTGACAGAAATGCAATGGAGACAGACTGTGAAACTAGGATTCTCAGGAACTTGTTGATTAGGTATGGGTGACAGGGGAAGTCAGACCTCAGCGAGAGTGGTGAGATTCTAATCTGGGTGACCAGAGTGAAATTAAAGCTGAGGGCAAAGGGAAAGAGGGAGAACATCAAAGAGGGGAGAGATAAAGGGGACCCAGCCTGGGACAAGCCAGCAGGGCCTAGTTGGTAGCCTGGAAAATGGCTCTGGAGACACCCAGGTGACAGAGCTGGAGGAACAGCCTGGTCAAATGGGTTAAAAGCAATTGTCGGAGAGAAAGGGTCCAGAAAACTGTCTTTTAAGGCCCTCTCAGCCTGTGAGTGCAGGTCTCTAGTACTGAAAGAGGGAATGTCAGACCACTAGCAAGAGCACAGTGAGACTTTTATCTGGGATTGTGATGTGTCATGATCAGAATCTCTGAGAAGATAGGCTTTCTACCCTTGCTATGTTGGATGGGAGAATTTCCGATTCCTTATCCTTTTTCTCTCCTTATTTCTTTTCTCCCTTTTTTCTTCCCTCCCCCACACTTCCTTGAATGCTCCTGTTTTATTTTGGACCTGTGTAGTGCATCTGTGTCCTTTGCTGACCTACAGGAGGAGCTACTGTCACCAGGATTCACCACTGTCACCAACCAAAGAGAACAATCTTTACCCTCTTCCCCTCCCTCCATAGCGCTCTCCCTTCCACCCTTTCTTTTTTTTTTTTTTTCTTTCTTTATGCAGTGCTGGGTCTGGAACTCAGGGCCTCAAACATGCTGAGCAAATACTGTATGACAGAGTTATAACTGGTCCTCAATATTTAAATTCAATATATATTATTATTGCTGATTGATTGTGGTTGGGTCTCTTATGTGTTCTACTACTGCATTTTCTTGGATCTTTCAAAGCACAAAACTATATATTTGCATTATGATATCATTAACCTTTTCTCCCCCCACACTTTCTATTTCTTTCTTGTACTGGTTTCAAAATCACCCATAAATCTCTGGTAACTGCACTGGGTGCTAGAGCCAGAGACAGGACACTCCTGGCTTTGTGATTAGAGCCATTTAATACTCAAGGCAGAGACAAATATCTGGTAACAAAGGCTCCAGTAGACGTCTTGGGTCCTGGGATCTTGGGACACATGAGGAGTACCTTATCACCGTGTGCTATTCCATGGTCAGAAGAGAAGTTGAGGCCCAGGCACTACTGAGTTTGAGAGGCCTCTCCCCATAACTAGTTTAAGATAATGTGACCATCTTTGTCTTATCTTTATATACTAAAATTTAAATAATATACATGTCCACATGTTTACAGAAAGCAGTCGATGAGCTATGGGTGGGAAGGTCTGTGGGTTTGGTTTAGGAGGTGGAGGAGTGTCACGTTTTGACTGGAAATCCATCCCTGGAATGCCAAAACATTTGTCCCCAAGTCTGATTTCCTTGTGCCACTAAGAGACTTGGCAATTGTGTGTCTGTTCAGTCTGGGGGGTCAGCAGGGCATTTGACCCTGTGCATCTCAGGCTTTTCTTATTAAATTATATTCTTCGAGAAAAACTACCCTGTACGTTCTGTAAACTTACTCCGCAAACATTTTAACTGGTATTCTATTTTTTGCTGCTTCCCCCTCTGCCCAGGATGGGGACAGAAAGCACAGGACGCTCTTCCAGTTGGCTCAACAGGTAGGCAGCATCGGCAGCCAGAGTATCTTCTCCTCAGTCCTGCTGGCTGGAGCCACCACACTGCAAGTCGCTCCTCTCTCCCCACTGCCATTCATCCGCTCCCTGCAGCAGCAGCAGCCCAGCTGCCGCGTCTGTCTGCCGGGAGGGGCTGCCAAGTGCCCTGCCTACTGGCTGCTTCCCGAGTCCTGCCATTCCACACACAAACACATCCACACACGCTCTGCCTGGATCACACACCGAGCCACTCGAACATGCGAAAGCATTCCTCCCTCCCTTCTCCCTGTCTCGGACTTTGACTCCTGAAACCCATGGAACATTTCTGGAACACGCTCTTGATCCAGCAGGGTAGGATTGTTTTGATTTCTGTCTTTGTAGCTTGAGCATTTTGAGAAAGCAACTCTTACCTTCCTGGCCAGTGTCTGTATCCTAGCGGGGAGATGAGGATGTGTTGTTAGCTACAAGGGGAATGTGCGCGTCTCCTGTGTCCTGTTTCTTTTAGGACTTGTAGGGTTCTTCATTCCATCTACATATAATTGGACAGGCTCAGATTTTTAAGAAACCCTAGGAAGTGTTTTTGCATGTGTTTAAAAAGGTATTTGAAAATTGAAAGTGTGATTTATGGTAACCAAATCATCTGTAAAAATATTGTTCTGGAAAGTGAGGGCTGCTGGCCATAAAGAGGGATAGCTGCGATTCATTCAGTGTGTTTTTAACCCTTTCTTTGCCTCTAATCTATAGTTATTGATGTGAAAGTCAATTTTGGCTTTATATTAAATCTGATCATGTGCATATCACCCAGAAATGGTCTGTTTTCTAAGAATTAGATAAAATATGTACTTACCATTAAGTATTTTAAAATATTTGTGTTAGTAGTTGTAACCTTGGCATTAGTGTATGCCCTGACATTTGGTCAGGTAGTCTTTTGGGTGTTTGGGATAGCTATTAAAGTATTAGTGGCTGTTGAGAGGGTTTTAGTTTGGAGCAAAGGAAGTTTATTAAAAATAATAGACCACAAGATTTGGCATATGATGTATGTAACAATCCTTTTGTCTCATTAATTAAAATCGCTATTGGCTTTGATTAAATTGTTTGAGTTCAAAACTTTTTTCTATTTCTTTTTCCCTTGGATATTTGAGTCTGCACCACCTATCTCACGTGTACCTAGAAGGTCCAACGATAAAGACTGGAACTACTGAAATGAATTTGAAAAATTTCCTGGTTAGACAGCAGAACGTAATTTCCCAAGTTTTGGTTAAAGACCTGAGATTATGCGTAAAATATGTTGTATTTTATCTTCACTTTTCTGAAGTTTTCCTTGCATAACCTGTGGAAGGCATGAACACCCATGTGTGCCCAACCAAAGGTTTTTCTGAGTCATCCTTCACATGAGAATTTCTAAAGGAGCAAGTCCTGAACTGTGGTCCAATGTAAACAGAGAAGGCAGGCTGGGAGAATCTCAGAAGGCTGTGACTGGAGTGGACCACTTTGGCAGCATTTTGCAGATGAGGAAATCAAAGTCCGGCGGCATTGTCCTGGTTGCAAAATGCATCTCTTATTCTGTGGACATCCCGTCTCCCCTCCCCCCCCAGATGCGTCCTATCAGTTCCTGCAGCTGCTAAATATAGCCATCTGTGGTGGGGTGCGTGTGCAACTGCACACCCCTCTATCTCCCGTATCTCGGTTACAGACTGGGCCTCCCCAGGGTCATCCTATGTACACACTACATACACTACATATTTTAGAAAACGGGGAGAGTGAATCAAGGAGAGAGAGAGAGAGAGAGAGAGAGAGAGAGAGAGAGAGAGAGAGAGAGAGAGAGAGAGAGAGAGAGAGAATATCGAAGCCTGGCTTGGGCACAAGAGGCAGCACACTAGAAAGAGCCGGCTTCTGGTTCTGGCTTGGTCTTCCGCGTGTGTTAAGAAGCCGGTTTCCCCTGGCCGCCTGGAGGCGATCCCGGTGCGCCCCCGCCCCCCCGCCGTGAAATTCAGCTTTCATCCCTCATCGACAAGTTAAGTTCAGGGAAGCGGCTCTTTGGGATTGCTCCAGAACCAGGGGTGACAGGAGTGATGTCTGAACCAATGTCCGTGCAAAGCAACAGTCCCTGGCCGGCTTCCAACACCTTTGTGATGCATATGAGCCGAGGAGACCGGTACTTAAAAGTTGGAGACCCAAAGCCCTGGAACTGGCGGAGCGCACCGCGCCAGGGCGGCACTTGTTGGAGTTTGGCCACTGGGCTCCACCAGACAGACAGACAGCCCTCTCGCTCGGCCTGGGGCAGGGCCGGGGCCAGAGCCGGAGCTCGTGCGGCGGTCGCGGTCGTGGGGGGACTCGCCGCGCCGCCTCTCATCGCGGCTGTGCTCTTTTTCCAGGTGGCCCGCGAGCTGCAGAGCCCTCCGCCGCGCGCCGGGACGAGTTGCGCCTCGCTGCCCGCTGCTGACCATGACCATGACCCTCCACACCAAAGCCTCCAGCATGGCCCTGCTGCACCAGATTCAGGCGAGCGAGCTGGAGCCCCTGAGCCGCCCGCAGCTCAAGATGCCCCTGGAGGAGCCGCAGGGCGAGGTGTTCCTGGACGGCGGCAAGCCGTCGGTCTTCAACTACCCCGAGGGTACCGCCTACGAGTTCAATGCTGCGGCCGCCACCTCCGCGCCGGTCTATGGCCAGCCGGGCCTGGCCTACGGCCCCGGGTCCGAGGCAGCCGCGGCGTTCGGGCCCAGCGGCCTGGGGGGCTTCTCGCACCTCAACAGCGTGTCCCCCAGCCCGCTGATGCTGCTGCACCAGCCGCCGCAGCTGTCGCCCTTCCTACACCCGCACAGCCAGCAGGTGCCCTTCTACCTGGAGAACGAGCCGAGCGGCTACGCGGTGCGCGAGGCCGGCGCCCCGGCCTTCTACAGGTACCCGCCCGCGGGCGGCCGCGCCGGGGCGCAGGGGAGGGAGGGAGCGGGCCCGCGGTTCGCGCGGCCCGCGTCCTCGCCATTGGCAGCCCGAAGGCGGGCTCCCCACCCCTCCCGCTGGTGCGAGAGGCGGACCAGAGCCGGTGCCACCGCGCTAAACCGGCGTCGGAAAACAAGCATTGGGGGTGGGGGGACACCCCAAGCAAGTAAAAGCAGGGGTGCTTTGAATTACAAGAGGGCCTCACTTCTCTGTTTAACCCTGAGAGAACTGGGGTTAGCGCGAGTTCAGAAGAGTTTTATTTATTAATATTGTAATAATTTTGTCTTAATATGCTGGGGGACATTTTCCTTTCATCGAGAGTTTTGGAGTGAACTTTGCTGTGGTGGTGATGATACTGAGGGTCGGTGGGGAAGCGGCTGCTGCGGCCTGCTGCCCTCCTCCCTGTCCCACCTTAAGGGGCAGCTGCTTAGAGAGCCATACAGGAGTTAAATGCGCCCCCATAGGGTTCTGATTTTTGAATGTCCCTGTTGGCACATGTGACTTCGGAGGCTGAAAATGTGTAGGTATCCCTCGAGTTTAAAGTGTGCCATATTGAAGCACCAGTGCGTCGAAGGCATCTCGCGCCCACTCAGTCCCATCCCATCTCTGGCCTAGGAGCCGCACAATGCTTGTGGAGAGTCAGCTGGGTCCCTGGCTGCAGACTCTGGAAGAAGGGCAGTGGTGCAGGACCCAGGGAACCCTCCTGACTTAATGGCCATTGTCTTGTGTCCCCTGCTCAGTTTTTGTAGTTGAGATGCGGCCTCCCTCCTTCTCTTTCCCTCTGATTGTTCCCCTGTGGCCTGCTGGGCCTGCATCGGGCTTAGGTGGTCCTTCGTGGTCAACACCCCTAGAGGTGCCTGCAACAGGGCAGCAGGGCTGGATTCTCCCTTCCCATGGATTCCCAGGGCCCACATAGGTGCTAGCTAGGCGCTTCGCAGCTTTGCACTGCAGGAGCCCCTGGTGTGGCTGCCGGCCTTGGCCCAGAGCTTCTGCGCTCGGAGCCTGGAGCCGTTTTCTGTTCAATGTTGTATTTCCAGAGACATTTATAGTAAGACAAAAAGGATTGCATTACAGGTTGGCCGCAGGATCCCAAAAGACAGACACTTGGGGTGCTGAAACACTCACCTTCAGCCCCTCTTCGGGACCCTAAAGCATCCCACAGCCAGGAGGTTTAGCCTGAGTTATTACTTAAGCCATAAACAATGAACAAAACTTTACGAAGTTGGCATATTCCAATTATTTTCACGTGTTTTAATTCAGGGTTGATCTGGATGAAGAAGAACAATTTCTTCAGCTCACTTTTTTTTTTTTTTCAACTAGAAGAACAAATTACAGCGATTAAGTCTGATTTGAACATTTAAAATTTGACACGAAGGGAGGCATTGATAGGATGTGAATTCCATAACCTTATGGTGGACTGCTGAAACAATTTTCTCTTCCATTTAATTTTCAGTTCTTTTATTGCAAATTAATGCCTCTGAATTTCAATGGACACTAATGAGACTGCTCCTTGAAAGATTATTTACTGCCATGGTAATAATTACAAAGTGAGCATGGTCAAATAGGAAGAGGATCACACTTTATTCAAAACTGTTCATCATCCCATTGGCAAATAATATCACTATAATATGCCCCATCTTAAACTTTTGCATTAAATGATATTCAAATACTTTTATAATAATAAAAAATGACACAAACTTTAGAAACTAAAGTAAAAGAACTCACGTAAGTGCAATTCTGAGTGGAAATTTGGTTTTAGAATGATTTTTTTTCCTGTCTAGTTTACTTCCTATAACATCCTACTCTTTGGTTTGAATTTTGCCTTTCTTTATGCGGGAGGAAGGGATTCATCTATGCATGTATTTCAAATGAGCAAATGTTACTTAATATTTTTTCTTCTCAGTTTCCCTACTTGAGCAATCCTGCATTAAAAAAACAGCAATTGATTAGGTTCTTTTAATAATCTTTATTTCTTTTAAGTAGTTCTAAAAAGTAGTGAGGCTCAAAGTGATGTTTTCAAACTGCTTATGAGTTGCAAGTTCAAGTAGTAAGTTTAGTGATTCCAGAATTGTTTTTTTTTTTAAAGAAACAAAGCAGGAAAAAAGTAATAGACATATAAGTATATGATATTAGTAAGGGTAAGTTTTTTTTCCTGAAAATTTCTTTTAGTGCTGTGTAGTTGTGCTGATTGTAGCATGACGTGCATTTCTTCATGTGCGTTGAGTTGAAAAAAGTTTGAAAGATGCAGATCTAAAATGCTGAGCTCAGGGGCCAGGGAGATAGCTCTGTGGCATAAGTGCCTGCCTGGCAAGTGTAAGGTCATGAGTTTGAAACCTGGTTCCACAAAAAAAAAAAAAATAACAGATGAAAAGTAAAATGTTGTGCTCAGTAGAAAACACAAAAGTCAGGCAAGTGGCTGAGGTTTTATCTACACAAAGCAAAAAACTAATTTTGTCATCTGCATTTTTCCCCTGTGCCTTATGCACGTGTCTTTAGGTCACTTATACAAAGCTATGCTATTCCTGAATTTTAAATTTTCCATTTGTAGAAGGGTCCTAACACGTAGGGCTTTCCACATGAATGTCACATGGTGGTATTTGGAGAATTGTGGAGAGTTCATATTATGTAGCACTAGGATGTTACGGTTATTCTCTTCCTTTAACTACAACATACAGCTGCACTTTTGTGTGAAAAAAAGTATCAGGTAGAATTGTTCAGCGCATATGATGCTATGGCAAAAATTGCCACGTAGCCCAACACATTGTTACCAAGAGATGATAAATTTTCTGGTAGGGAAGCTGTGATTTTGAAAGAATTCTCTTAACTCAAACTTCATTACGGAGGCACCTGCAAGTCATTTTATCCTGAGTTCCTTTCTAGGGTTCAATTTAGAGATCTGAATTAAAGCTAAAGTTAAAACAGTTATATGGACAAATACTATAAATTCAAGATAACTATTTAGTGCTGCATGCTGGCTTCACTGAGTATTTCTCAGGGCTGAACATTGACTACTCCTCAGAAAAACCTCAGCAAATAAGGATGTAGGCCTTCTAGATCAAAGTCAATGCCCTGGTAATTTGTAGGCTGGCTATCTGCATATTTTGGACAACTAGCTTATCCATGGTGATCATTTAGAGCTATTTCTCAACTTTGAACAGAGGTTCATTTCCAGGCAGAGATGTGAGTGGCTCACGTTCAAGTTTCCAGTAATTCTTTCCTTGTACTTGAATGATGTTAAAGCCCCTTTGCTCTCTGTTCTAACTTTTTTCACCCATTTAAATTGTGCCTGATTATCTGACACTGTGCTGGTCTAATAGTCCGAAGAGCCACAGACTGCCCAGGGAATGAGTGGATGCTCCGATGAAAACCACATTATGTCTCCAGGCTCCAGTCCATTTTCACCTTCTCTATGTGGCTTTCGCCTGTGTGGTGGAAAGCCTCAGCAGGATAATTGCCACTTATTCTAATCTCTCTCATACTGTTAATTTGGATCCTCAGCTATAATTATTTGTTCTTCACTTTTGTGAATATATTTAAGCTATGACACATAATTTGAGAAAAGTCAGGTTGGTGATTTTGGTTTCCTATACTTTTAAGGATGTGAAAAACAGGGACAAGAAATTGTACTTGGCAACAACAATCGCAGCAAAAACTGTAACAGATTTTAAGCTTCCTATTAATAAGAAAATATCAAATGAGATTAGATATGTGAGAGTGGTATGTAAGCTATATAAACAATAGATATTTTTATTACTTACCCATGCATTAATATGTATTTTGGTGCTTGTGTGAGCTAAAAAATCTGGTAGGAAAAGTGGATGTAAGTGGCTGAAACTTACGTTGTGGATACAGAATGACGATCATAGAAATCTTTTTCTCTGAAGGCTATATTTTGCTAACATCTTCATCACCATGTGCAACATTTGTTTGCAGCCTAGGTTGTTACAAAGAACATTTATAGATGTATTTTGAGAACATCAAAAGCTTGACGGATTATGTGAAAATGATTTTACATAAAACAATATATGAATCTTAATTATTTTTATGTCCGCTCCATGATCCACACAGAATTAATACATCTCACACCTCCCTGTGACTTCGATATTATTTTTAGTGTAACTTAAGAAGGTCCCAGTGGAGAGAGCGGCATGCTGCATGCATTCTTTTCTAGGAGACTGAATGGAGGGCAGCACATTAGTCTTTTAGTTCAATGCTTTGATTACCTGAGAAGGAAAACATACAGTGCCTAGATTACTTAGAACTAAAACAGGTTTCACTAGCAAAGCTGATACATAAATTCAAAATATGCAGCTACTCACGCACCCACTAACCAAAGTGAAAGCATAAGAGATTTCATAGAGAGAAGACAGTTTTTCTTTTATATTTTAAATTTGGCTGACGAGTTGATGGACTACATATATATTTTTGAAAGATAAAAGAATCTGAATGGTTCCCTTCTTTATCCTAAAATACCTTCATCCTGTCTTCCGAAATCAGAAGACCTATGAGGGCTGCAGGTCCAGCTTAGCACTTGTATAATATTCTTGGTCTTACAGAGGAAGAAATTCTAATCATTGAGTCTTGTCTCTTGGAGAATAATATTAGCAATTGTAAGCCAAGTTTGTGTTAATCAACAATGTTTTAAATTATGTGTAAACATATGAAGGATAAAAGGGTAAATATTTTGATCCCAGTAGAGAAGAGTTTATGTAGTTTAATAAAGGAACAACCACAAGGGACTCGGTTAAATTAAAAGTGTCGCATGAGTGCCACTTCGAAGTGATGCTGCGGTGTGGTGATGGCAGTCCAGGGCTGTGTGACTGACAATGGCAGGAGTGATGACAGCGATAATCATGACAGCAGTGAATGCTGGGCTCCTTTTGGGTTCCTGGGATTTCTGGATGCCTATTTTTATAGCCAGAAATTGTTTATGCAGACACAAAATCCTTTCTACATGCTGTCATCATTTTTATGTAGTTATAGTTTAATAGCCTGAACATTTCAATTTGGCTATTGGCAATAATATTGATATCGTGGGCCTATAACTGCTATACAGAAAAATTAAAACAAAGCAAAACCCCCTAGCAAGCTGAATTTGTTTGCTTGTTTCTCTTTGGTACTGTTTATAGGGACAAATCATGTCCGAGTTTGCTCCCGTAACATTTTCTTCTGTAGTTGAATGTGGCATTGGTGAAGGGGTAATTGCCTGCCTTGTCCATAATTGTCTACTTTCTGGAGTTTTGTATGATTCTTGGGAAAACTGCAGAAGTTCATTTAAAATTAATAAGGTTAGTTAAATAATGTTCAGGAATAGATACATTCCTTCAGATGAGACCTCAGACATTGCAGATGGGTTCTTTTTATGTGAATTCCCCAAGTGTTACCAATCTCAGGAGTAGCGAAAGGCTGCTGGCTGTTACCTCCAGCTCAGAGCCTATGAAACTGTTGGCCTTACTGACCTTCTCTGGTGCCATTTTGGTCCTGCAGTTCAGACGCTGGACTCAGTCTTCCTGTTCCCAAGGTCTGGCCTGGCCAGGGGACGCAGCGGCCAACTCGTGTGTGCTGGCACCACACGCTGGGCAGTTTTCTTTTCTCTCGACGCACTGACAGGATTTGGTCTCTTCTAAAGACTTGAAAGCTAACGCTAAGGGCCTGTTTTAGTTCCCTGAGCCTACGTGGTATTGGGAAGAGTCACTTGTGCACTGGTGTACCGACTGCTCTCTGGGATCTTTTCTTCAGTCTAGGCTCATATTTTCTTGCTTTTTTTTTTTTTTTTTAATCTCCTAGTAAATAAAACCTTTAAACTCCTGTTCAACTTTTTGTTGCTCTTTTATCCTGTTAAGTCTTTTTCTTTTTGTTCTGTTTTCTGTCTTTAGTTTTTCCATCTGTGTATTCTCAGATTTTTCCTTCCACCTTTCTCGATTTATTTCTTTATTGACCTATTTCGTTTGTTATTTTAATGAAATTTTGAATAGAGCTCCACAGTGTTCCTACCAACCATGGGAAAGCCAGTAAGTGTAGAACATGCCTTAGAAACTCACAGGGACATTAACTAAATTAAAAATTTCAAAAAAAATTTTGTTTAGAGATTTGGAACAAAGGAGAAAATTTCAAGTACTGCTTGCATAGTTCATTCATTCATTCATTCATTCATTCAGCTTCCTTGTTCCAAATCGGATAGCTCATTGAAAACACAGATTACATAAAGTGCATATTTGTGATGCCAGCAATAGTGTTCCATGCAAGAGCTGGGAAGTTTTATGACCCGAGTAGATGAAATTCTAATGCTCATATCTTTCATGTGTGATGATGCCACAGAGATGCAAAAGGGCAGCCTTGGCTGTGTCTGTCCTGTGAAGTGCTAGAACCATGAGAATTTGTATGGAACATCCATGCCAATTTTAACTCCCTATTCAAGCAACCAAATCACCAAATCACTAAACTGAAAGCAGTTTAAGTGCGCCCATGATTCCCTTTTACTTGCATCATGATGATGTTTTAAATGGTGATTTTTTGGGGGAAGTAGGTAAAGCATTCATAATGTAACACTGATGGAAATGATTGTTTTTGAGGTTCTTTTATGGTAACTTCACTTTTTACTTTTGGGGGAAAATCTTACAGATATTTATGTTTATTTCTTCTGCAGTATTTTAAGAAACTCAAAGTGAAAGGCTGTATGTTCCATATTCAGTATAAGACAAGTTATATGGAGAAGTTATTTTCTTTAGTTACAAGAAAATCATTATGAGGTCTTCGGAAGTTGTTCTAGTTTCCAGTTGGAGGGAACTTTGATACTGGTGCAATTAGACACTCTGTCTTATTCATCTCTGCGTTTCTCTCAGCCCTTAGCTAAAGCTGTGGTGCAGGAAGAAGCTGAGAAACTGTTCAGTGAGTGAGTGAATGGCCAGGGGTGAGCTGGAAACACCAGTTTTGCTTGGGGTTCCTAGATGGGAGAAGGGCCATGTAGGAAGGGCTCCCAAGATACAACTGGAAGAATCTGGATGCTTGTGAGTGTCTCTCCTTCAGCAAGGAGATTAGGACTCCATTGGACATTATAGGGACAGGCAGCTCTCATGAGTTAGTGACTCAGTGTTTGCAAACTCACTTGGTTGGTGACATTTACTTGTAACCCTAAAATCACTAGGCAAGGTGTTTTCTGGATCCTTTGGAGACATGTGCAGAGTGACACATAATTCCTGCATGCCCGTGTTCCTGGGTAAGGCTGAACAAGGTGCTCTGGGTTTTTATTCCAGCTTTTGTATTATAAATGTAGCCCTTCAGAATATGTTAGTGTCCTGCATTTTGTCTTCTCAAACATTTTCTTGGTGCTTTTACTATTTGAAAAGACCTCAGATATTGTGCTGAAGTGCTCCCTGGTGTTTCTAAGTGCAGCCAAGCCATGGCAGGTCTAATGGAGATGGACCCTGTATAGGGTTGAGCTGCAGTGTGACTGGCTGAATTCACTGTTAATGTATCAGCAGTTTATATTAAAAATACTTTAAAACTGAAACACACAAACAAGGTTAAGTACTGGTGGTTGAGAAAATTATAGCCAGAGATTCCCAGAGACCTACCCAGTTTTCCCCTCAGAGCAATGGCTCAGTATTCAGCACCTCCTTATTCCCAGGAATTAGATAGCACAACTACCATGATTAATGAGAAGGAACTCTGTCAAGCAATGAATTAAGCACACAGTTGGGGGCCAGGCATCTTAGGTTTCCGTCATGGCTTGACTTGTCTAGCAGCAATCTTTGGTATATTACCTAACTGCATCCCTCAACTTATTCATCTGTAAAATGACAATCAGAATGGGACATATATCTTTTGATCCTTGTTGGGATAAAATGAGGTAATAGATGGCTAGGGCTTGAACTATGTCTAGCACATAACAAAGCATGACTTTACTGTGTTATCTTATGTTGTTATACTATTTATTCTTTAAGGGAGAAATCAGAACTATACATGGATGGTGAAAGACAGAATTCTCTGAGTCTGCAGCATTTCTAATGCCCCTCTGTTTGTTTCATTTGCCTTCAGGCCAAAGCTTTTCCATGTGCTTTGTAGTTAGAAGTTAAGCTTTTTCAACCAAAAAGAAGCAAGCAGCTAATATTTCCTGAAATGCTTAATATATGCTACATATTACACTAGAAAAGACTGAAACAACTATGTTAAACTCTAAGTAAGTAAAACTCAATTGGTTTCTAAAATGAGAGACGTCAGGTGGGGGAATGAAGTGATGATGCCAGACAGGGAAAGTGTTGAGGCTGAGGCGAGCCCTTTGGGAAAAGCTGTTACATGCCACAGTCAGTGAGGGCATTCCTCTGTGATTCAGGACACTCGTGGGCATCTGTGGAGTGTTTTTCCAACCCTCACTGAGTAGTAGACTCAAGGATGACTGCATTTCAGCCAGGTGATTAAAAAACTGTGAAGCCAGGTAAGATGGTCTGTTCCTATAATCCTAGGTACTAAGAGGCTGAGGCAGAAGAACTGCAAATTTGAGGCCAGCCAGGCCTACATAGTGACCCTGTCTCACTGCAACTGTGTGAGAAAAAAAAGGCTGAAGACGTTCCTGGGTTCCATTCCTAGCATATCAATCAATCAATCAATCAATCAATCAAAACAAAAACACCTATGGAGACTTGGATCATATCTTAGCAGTTGTGATAATTACTCTGAGGTTTAACATAAAGAAAAACAAAAACATAACACAAACCATCTCCTTGGGGCTTTTCTCTTAGCCTGTTGATTTGTTTCCCAGCATGTCTCTGCCTCTGCATTCTGTCTCCCTGCCCCTGTAGATGGGTGACTCTCTCAGCGAGCTCTAAATAAGGAAAGATGGAGGCAGGATCACTCTGGTGTGTCTCTGTCTTGGCGTGTTTCAAAAGTGAGGGGCAAAATTCAAGTCAAATCTGCCCAATTTCTAATTCTTCCCTTCACTTGGGCCTTTTGGGGATTAGGGGA
This sequence comes from Myocastor coypus, assembly GCA_004027025.1. Taxonomy (NCBI): domain Eukaryota; kingdom Metazoa; phylum Chordata; class Mammalia; order Rodentia; family Myocastoridae; genus Myocastor; species Myocastor coypus. The sequence goes on from PVJA010009086.1 coordinate 25,414, forward strand.
ATGCTAAGGACAGAGGTGGAAATAGCATTCCTTGCCACTCCCCCTCTTTCCAAAGCAAGACTCAAAAAAGAATGCACATGAAAGAATAAGAGGATGCTGACTTGTGCCTCAGGATATGAAGATGAAATTAGGGAATAATCTAAGCCACTGATACAAGCACACACTGATACCTGTTACTTTGATTAGATTTTTGTTATGCTAAGATGAAGATGATAAGGTTCTTATATCCTCCTGCACCCCAGTAGAGTTCTCTCTTCAGACAGTTGCCACAACATCAGGTTGTTAGTGGTAGGATGTAACCTCTAGCATTGTTTATGCGGCTATAAAGTCCTAAATTACAGTACAATTGGTTGATTGCTCAATATTTTCAGTTGAGTGTTTGGAAAGTTCTGCTAAGTTGAATTCTCTGGGCAGGTGGAGGAGGACTCAGTTATAACTCTTCCGTTGGACTCCCTTCTGTTGTGACGTATTTGCAGAATTCTTAATGCAATTAGAATGTGGCTATTTGCAATGCTCCCTCTTCCCATTTTGTGTTTTGGAAGGCTGCTTTATTGATGAGAGAGAGGCTTGACATCAGGCCTCTGGCACAATCTGCTCAGGCTCTGTCCCCACATTGTCCAGTCCTCCAGCCTGTTCTTTTTCTTCTATGACTGCCCAGAACAGGCAGCTGAAAGGAAGCCTTTGAACTGGTAGGAATATGCCTGACGTGGTTAGAAGTGAACATAAGTCTACTGCAATGCCCACATTTCTTGACCAACAAGTTCTAGGTCCTGAACAGTGAGGGCCAGCACCCCACTGGTCTAGACTTTCTGCTTTTTTGTTCTGTGATGCTTAATAATTGTGACCAGAAAAACCAAAATTGCTCCATAACAAATCCAGCCCTCTTCTGAGAAGCCTGCATCTGACAGAAGGGGTCCTCAAAGCACCGCACACCTGAGCTGGGCTCATCCATCTGCTCAGTTGCCCTCTGCACTTTCTCATTTGTCAGCATGCGCATATGCTTTGTGCCCTGGCATCTAATCTCCGCAGTCTGATGTCAATCAGTCACCTACTGTCACTCCAAGAAGCATTTGTTCCTAACCAGTTTGGGATGGTACCTTTCTACTTCTGTTTTATAGTGTCATCCCTGTCTGCAGCATGTGATTTTCTTCCTCATTGCCCTGTTTCTGCTAGGTTCATTCTACTCCAAAGTCAAAGCTCAACTGAAATGCCAACCTGACCCGACGAGTTTTCTTCCTGTCCACTTTTAGGGTATGTGTCACCTTTACTATAGTCACCATTGAATTCCTTCCAATTTGGTTAAAAATAAATTTGCCACCTTGATTTGTTTAACAATTTGTATGAATGTTATAAATTAACTTAGTAGATTTTTATTAATTTTATTTACTTATGTATACATTCACTCTTCATCAAGTTTCATTGGCTGTTGTGGCTTGTGTAGCTGAGACAGATTGGAAGCGTTATAATATTATCAAGGAGTTCCAAGTCCAGAAAGAGAGATAATGAGGGTAGATAAGTGAACAGTGGACTAAGAACTGTGTTAGAGACTAGAGAAATACTCAGCCAGGTGGGAAGTCCTGATCCCTTGAGGCAGAGGTTACATATGGCTTGGTAGATTTAGCCTGGCAATGGAGGCAGCCCAGGCCATGTCTTGCTTGCCCTGATACTCCTGCAGCCTAATTCCCACAGAATAACTGCTTCATAATCTACAGAGGCAAGTTGTTGAATGGTTAAGATTCAGAGAGACAACGTGACAGCTAGTGTCGTGTGGTTTTTGCAGCAGAATACACCAGGCACCTTACTGAAAATCTTAAGGGCTGGTGCTATTCTCATTTCTAGATGAGGAAGTTAATACTCAGGAAGGGGAAAAACTTGAGCAAGTTCACACAGCTGCTGATGGACAGCTAGGAATGTTAAAATTTGGAAAATTGGAGTTGAAATTTTTAATCAACTGAATGCTATGTGGAAAAAAGTGACATATTATCTTTTGCTGCTAATGAATTTATTGGGCAGCTGGTCTCTTAATTTCTTGTAGTGCTTTTATTTTTAGTTGTGACAATGTTTTAATCTTAGACTGTGTCCCAAGGATGCTGCTTTTAGTTTTATGGGAAATGGCTATTTTTATGAAACTTACATGTTTAAACAATTTTCCATTAAGTAGGGGGTTGTTTTCTCTTCCAATATCAGAAGCAGCCACTAAATAAAATCCTAGAAAAACTTGTTGATACCAAGTCCTTCCTCTGTATGTGAAATCCATCTGAGGATTTCAAATCTGGGCAAAAGATAGTGTTCACTGGGTCTAGCGTTCACTTTGAACAGATAAAATCAGAAAAATTCAAAATATTTTCATCTAAAAGCAACATTAGACATGATCTATTGCAACCTCTTTGTTTTTTGTAGAGATGAAATGATAGAATCTCAGCATTTAAGGTTGAGAAGAGGCCTTAGACAGGCTGTGTTTGGATCTCTTTATTTTCCAGATGAAGAAATCGAAGTCTGGAGAGGTGAAGTGACTTCCTCAAGGCTTCCCAACTAGGAACACAGAGACAGGGCTACACCTATGCGAGATTCCTGTCTACTTACCCTTGCTAATAGGCCCTGTTCTTACAGGGCACAGATACCATGCCACACTTGTAGTTCTAGCATTTGTAATGGAAACTCAACAAAGGGGGACAAGGGAATGCCCCATTCTGGTTGCTACGAAATTATGATGGCTAAAGTGAACGCAAGAGCTGTACCTGCCTTGGCTGGCCATCTGTTTAATTGGTTTATGCTCCATGTGAAAAATTTTAATCTCCATTTGGCAGTTTAGTTTTAGCTCTCTAGCGGGGACTTACTTCCTACCATTCCTTTTAGATTGTTTCCTCTCATTCCTAATAATTATATCATGCTTACTTTGTGATTGAAGATGCCCTTTCTTGTTTTCCTTTTTTCTGTTTCCAAATCTTAAAGGTTAGGAATTACCTTGCCAGATTTCCCTGGAGATTTATGCTGACTCCTTTCAAATTTCTAAAGCAGTTGGATGCTATTTTTATTCCACTATTACCAGCGTGAAAGTGGAACTTGTATTAATTCATCATAGATCTTTCTCTTCACTATTGGAAAAGTAAAAAATAAACCAACTTATGATAAAAGTTTGATTATATGGTCCCTTTGATGAACACTATGGATCTTTCTGGGACTAATTTCTAAATCCAATGTTGGTTACATACTGTTTACTATTGAATTTTCCTGTGTGATTTAACATTTCATTTCCAGTAAATGAAGTGTAAGTTTAAGAAGAATTGTAACAGATGAAACCATATGTTGGAAATATAGTTAATATTGCTGATAAATGATTAACACATTGATTCTCAGCACTCTCCCAAAAATATTTAACACATTTATTATGGCTGATAAGCCATTACTGGACTAATGCAAGATACTTTAATACAGTTCATTCTGTAGAGATTTATGTTTATCAAGGTAGGATTTATAATTCAGCTAAGGTATAGCATTTTTTCAGTTGCAGTTTTTTTTTTTAATGAGTTTAAGAACTAGAACTGTCAGTTAAAATATTTGAGAGAGCATTTGGTAGGAAAGTAAGTATGTTCTGATTAATTTTTTTTTTTTTTTTTTTTTTTTTTGTCTTTTTGAGAGAGGGTCTCGCTATGCAGTTGAGGCTGGCCTTGAGCTCAATTTTGTAGCCTAGGCTGGTCTCGAACTCGCACCAATCCTCCTGCCTCAGCCTCCTGTGTGCTGGGATTACAGACGTGAGCCACCACACACGACCATTCTGATTAATGTTTTATGACTTCTGTATATGTGAAAGAAAAACCCTCCCGAAGCAAGAGATGCTGGATGGACTTCATGAAGCTGGCCCTTGCTTTGCTTTCTCTTTTGTGAGAGATTGTGGACCATATATTTTTCCCACTGTCCTTTGAGGAGTGAAAGCAAAGCTTCCTTCAAGATCCTTTTTTTTTTTTTTTTTTTTTTTTTTTTTGAGGCTGTAGCGCAGCACCCTGTGGCTCAAGAGTACCTTGTAGACCAGGAGGATTAGGTCAGTCACAATTTTTAGAGTCAAAGTTTCCTCTTGGAGTATGGACATGATAACCTTCTCAATGTGTGGGCTAAACCTGCTTAATAGAAACTCCATGCAGGAGAGAGTCAGCGAGTGGAGAGACAAGGGAGAGAAAGCCTCACCCCTGCGCTCCCTACTTACTCCTGAGGAAACTTCACCTTGTGACTTCAGCTGTGTGAACTGCAAGGTACACTGGGTCTTTTTTAGCTGTCAGGAAATTTTAGTAAATAGCTGAACATTAATTTAATGTGCTATCCCAGTGGACCAGGAGACTTCACTCAGCATTTCCTCATTCTGTCCCAAACAAACTTTTGTCTTTTGACGAGAAAAGCATGATTAAGGGTGTGATCATTAACTTTCCTATTGTCCTGAACTTGAGTCTGTAACTGCTGCTGGACACAGGCACTGCTGTTGCCTGCCTTAAAAGCACCCTATTTAGGGCTATCAGAAAAATTATAGGAAGCCCAGGCAAGTTTGAGATTCCAGATAAGTAGCAACTTTTTTTTTTTTTTTCCCTCAGGTGGTAGTATAGTAAACAACTTGGCATTATCTTGTAATTTTGTTTGCTGACCTGCATTTTGGTTGGTTAAATTGGGAACCACACCAACATGGCCTCACTGTTTGCTGTGCTTAGTTTGGAAGCCTAGATGTGGAACATCCACCTGTTCCTCTCTACCAAGAAAGGAGGCACATGATACAGAATTTGAACACCAGTCCTGACCATTATTGTTGATTAGGAAGGACACACAGGTTAAGATTAAATGTAGAAGCGGGGCATGGTGGCACATGCCTGTAATCCCAGCACTTGGGAGGCTGAGGCAGGAAGATTGATGTGAGTTGGAGACCAGCTTGGGCTCCAAAAATAGTTCAAGGCCAGCCTGAGCTGCATAGAGAGACCCTGTCTGAAAAAAAAAAAATGTAGATATAGCTGTTATTCAGGTAATTATAATCTTTTGTCATTATAAATTTGGACAATTATGAAAATATGTAAGGAAAATATAAAGGAAATATTGCAACTCATGAGGAGAAAATCAAAGAGCAAGAGTCAGGCAGAAACAATCCTGCTCTGGAGCTCTGTGTTCCTTTCGTGAGTGAGGATGGTAGTATTACAGAAACAACACTTCACAAGAAGTGTAAACCAGGTGTTACAAAGACGTGCAAAAATGAAAAAGGGGCAGAGACCATCAGATGGATGCAAGGACAAGGAAGGGAAGCAAAAGAGGACAAAAAAAATTTAAGATGTATTATGCGCATGTACCAACTCGCTACAAAGAATGCAAACATTGTGTATTATAAGCATGTGCTAGTTTAGAAAACAAACAGACAAACAAACAAACACTTTTTTTTGGAGTCTTGGGGGAAATTTTATTTATTTGGTATTATCGGATTTCGGAAATTAGTTGTTCAGAAAAAATAAATCTCTGGAATACATTCCAAAACATGCAGGGGAGACCCACACCCGCCCTCCTTCAGCTGGTTTGCTGCCCTTCAGGTCGTCTGGTTTCATGGTAGGAGGATTTGAGCTTGAGAGATAGCTTGCTGTGTGGGGTGGCCCTGGGGAATCTCCCACGCATAGTTACATTTGTGTAAAAATTAAGGCCATAGTGTCTGGGCAGGAGTGGTTCTCAGAAATTGTTTTGATGACAATATAAAGGGATGTGACAAGTTTTGAATCCTGTAAAATATTTTTTTTTACTTAATGCTGAGCCAAGGATGGTAAAGGACTCCCAGAGCCATGCTTAAAGGCAAATCTGGGAGCAAGAATAAGTGTGAGAGTTGAAGAGTGTCCTCTGGGCTTCAAGGGCTTGGGAAGCGACGTTGCTAAAGTCCGTGGCATGGCAGTCAGTTGAGGGCTAAGTGACTTGTCCATCTGGGTGTGAGCAGAGCGCTCAGGATGGAGAAGGCGATGAATTACAGGCTCACCAGGGTTTTCTTTCTTTTGCCCTCATAACGAATTTATACCTTGAAGAACTACATCAGGAGGAGCAGGAGGACTATTTCTAAGATAAATATAAATAGTTATAAATACCACTTATAAAAAGCAATAAAGATTTAATGCTGGTTTTCCTCTGAGCAAGGCCAAGTTTTGTAGCAGGCAAAGCTTGGGAATCTGAGCGCTTACCCTCAGAGATTTCTCCTTATTTTGGAGTGTGCTATCTAGGCAAAAGCATCAGAGGATGCTGGCTAGGGAGAAGAGGAAGCTTTTCCCATCCCAAAATGGGAAGAAGCCTGTCTGTACCTGGACACCTGCTCTACAGTGTTGCCCGAGAAGAGCAGGGCAGCCACAGCTGCTCGCTGGTGGCTCTGGAGGACCCAGCTGCATTAGCTTTGTTGACTTTCTGAGTTTGCCACTGGGTCCCTGTTCTTACTCCCTGTAAAGTATAATCGAAATCCCTGTTTGGCTTACAGTGACCAGTGTGGCCCGTCTGACATGTTTTTACCTCGCTCAGCTGATGATGTCGAACTCCCTGCTGGCTTCCCTGATTGCTGACTCCGTTTGGTCGTTCATGCATTCAGCAAATATTGATTGATTATCTACTCTGTGCTAGGCACTGTTCTAGGCATGGGGCCAACTTTGATCACTTGTCAAAGCACACAAATCAGAAAAGATCGCATTGCAAAGCTTTTCTTATTCCAAAGGAAGTATTTCAGCTAAGGAAAAGGGGAGGGATTGGCACTGGGTGGAGAGCCAAGGCAGGCCCTGGAGGCTGAGAGGGAGCAGTGATGAGGCGTCCAGGCCAGAGTCTGTCTGCTGTGTTAAGTAGAATGGCCAGTTTGGCTGGAGTGGAGTAGGAAGGTGGAGTTGGTCTTTCCTTCTAGTGACATGAAGATTCATAGCCTGTTGTGCACAAAGGAATGGCTTGATCTAACTGTGCTGTCACCCACGTTAAGAAATAGAAGAGTATAATGACCCTGTATTACTCAGCTTGGACAACTAATTCATTCGTAGGTTCTTCTGCATATGCTTCCAGAGGATGAAGACTATTTATTAATTATATTTTTGAACCCTGACCCCTGAGTGAGAAGAAAATTTCTAGGGTGCAGTCCATTGCACTCATTCTGGAAATTGCCAGTGCTCACCAGGAGCCCTTGGTCATAATTGCTGAGGACGCTGACAAAGAAGCTCTGAGTGCCTTGGTTTTGAACAGACTAAGGTTGGTCTTCGACTTGTTAAATGGCAAAGTTTCAGGGTTCTCAGCAAGAGGGAGAATCATCTGAGAGACATGTCTATTGCAACTAGTGGTGCAGCATTTGCAGAAGGGTTGGCCCTGTTTTAAAACTCTCCAATCCTATGACTTAGGAAGAGGTGAAGGAGTCATCATTACCAAAGATGGTGCTATGCTTTTGAAGGAAGAAGTGACAGACTACACCCTGAAAAATGCATCTGAGGAATTACTGAGCAACTAGAAATTATGACTGGCAAATAGGAAAAGGAGCAGTGGAACGTAAAAATGGTGAAGCTTTCAGATGGAGCTGAAGGTTTGTGGGACAAGTGACTTCGAGGTGAATGAAGTCACAGATATGCTCAGTGCAGTTGAGGGAAGGCATTACGTGTGTATGTGTGTGTGTGCATGCCTGCGTGTGTGCGTGTGTGTCGGTGTGCCCTGCTTTGGTGCATTCCCACCCTGGACTCTTAACACCTGCTGATGGAGATAAAATATCAGTGTGCAAATTAAACAAACATGCAAAATCCCCGTGATGACCATTGCTAAGAACAAAGGTGTGGAACCATCTTCCATAGTTGAGAAAATCCTGCAGAGCTCTTCTGAAGTTGGTTAGGATGCTCCGCCAGGAGACTTTAGATCTAACAAAGGTTATGAGAACTGCTTTACCCAATGCAGGAATGGCTTCTGTTTACAGCAGCAGAAGTTGAGGCCACAGATAACCCCTGGGAGGAGGAAGATGCTGCCACAGGATGACTGGGATGGATCATGGGGTGATTGATGGCATATTTTGACCTTAGAATAGTGTTTGATCCTCACCATTGAAGTGTGACAGAAAGCTTGATGCAGCATCTTCACCAGGAACTTCAGAGAAGTGTGATGAAGGAACTGAGTTCTAGAAGGCTGGCTGATGTAAGAAGATCACATGCCTGTCCTTGCCAACTTCAGTACCAACCCATGAGGGCTTGCTGCCGTCATTGTCTTGCCTACAGACAGTTTAATTTGTACTTTTGAATGCCAGAGCCTTTGTCCGTCCTTGAAATGGTGCCAGTGTGCTGCTCTCAGCTTACAGCATGGAGGCATTTCTACTGCCATGCGGTTACTGTCAGGGCTCCAGTGCTCGGTGCTGAGTTCTGAGGTGGCCTTTCAGTGGGAAGGAAGAAAGTTGTGCACGAAGTGGAGGACAACCCAATTGGTGACAGCCTCTGTGGCACAAAAGTATGTTTAAAGTTTTTTTTTTTTTTTTTTTTAATGAACGCTACTTCTTTAAGTATCAAGAATTTGAATTAAAGCCTTTTTTGTTTTTGTTTTTACCAGGGATTGAGCTTAGGACCTTGCATTTGCCTGGCAGGTGCTTATGCCATGGGCTATATCCCTGGCCTCAATGCAGATTTTCAAGATTGAACAGATGAGATTTCGTGATAGGCATCATGCAACATGGGAGAGAGAAACTGAGGATCTGATAGTCATTAACACTTTATTTATTTTTTTATTTATTTGCTCCCCCCTTTTTTCTGTATTTAGGACAGGGTCTACAGGGTTTAACTATATAGACTGGTCTGTAGCAATTCTCCTGTTTTCAACCTGCCAAATGCTGGGACTATAGGCACACCCCACCATGCCCAGTCTCAATCGCTGTCTCAGTGTGCCCTGCAGGTGCAGCTGCACAGCAGGCTGGAGATCGAACCTGGCCCCTGCACGGTGCCTAAGCAGGCGTGTTAGTCCACTGAGCTATCAGGCCAGCCCTTGATAGTCATTAAAATCCCTTTTACAGTGGTGCATTTATTGAAATTCCTTTCTTTCTTTCCTTCTTTCTTCTTCTTCTTCTTTCTTTTTTTTTTTGTGGGAATGGGGTTTGAACTTATTCCCTTGTGCTTACCAGGCAAGCATTTATTCTCCTGAGTTATTTCCCCAGCTCCTGAAATTTCTTTATCTTTCTTTCTTTCCTTCCTTCCTTCCTTTTTTTTTTTTTTGAGATAAGGTGCTACTATGCAGTTCATGATGGGCTTCAATTTGCTATGCAGCCCAGGCTGGTTTCAAACTCACTGATCCATCTTGTCTCAGCTTCATGAGTGCTGGGGTTATAGATGCATGTCGCCATGCCTGATCTATATCAACATCTACTGACTCTGTAATTTTTAATTTCTTCTCAGAAACACTATCCAATGCTGTCATCTCTCCAGACAGAAGAAAATGTTGTCACTGTCATTTCCAAATGAAGAGAATGGCGCAGCATTACTCCTATGCTAAGCACCTTTTCTGTTACAGACCCTTAGCGGTGTGATGGTACATGTCTGTAATCACAGAACTTCGAGAGTTGGAAGCGGGAGGATCATAGCCTTGAGCTCACCTTGGGAAACTGAGGCACTTACAGTCTGTCTCAAAAAGAAAAAAAATTAAAAACAGGGTTAGAGATGTAGCTCAGTACAGAGGCTCTGGGCTTAATCTCTAGCACTACCAAAAAGAAAAAAACAAACAAACAAAAAAATAAACCCAAATCAAATCAAACTAAACCCTCCTGGAGGGTACGGTTAAGAAAACCCTGGCCAACTGTGAGTGGCTTATTCAAACTTGAACTTTTTTGCTGAATTATCCTTTCTTGCTGTGGGAATTTGTTGAGCACTTGTCTGGACTGATTTACTAGTCTCTGAGGGTATATTTATAATTATTTAAAGGAGTATCAACAATTAGCTCTACCTAAGCAAATAGTATTCAGTTTTAACAAGTTTAAGAGATTTACTGGCTGCCTCCTCTATGGGAGGCACAGAAGCTGTGGAACTGAACTGTGAAGCAGCGCCACAGAGGCCAGGAAGACCCAGATGCGTACAGGCAGAGAGGCACGGGGCGGACTGGAGAAGGGTGCGCTTGGCGGGGAGCCACAGAAGCCCAGCCACGGTAGTGGGGGGAGGGCTGTGTAGGTGACTTCTACATGGAAAAGGATGTGGAAGGAGGGTGACGGAGCAGCAGGACAGGAACCTGGAAAAACTGCCTTATTTCAAAGAGCACTTTGTGTATGTTACCCAGGGTCACAGAAGCAGCAAAAACAGGCTCAGACCCCACGACTCAGAGTAAGTTATGGAATTGCCGCCCTTCCTGGGGTAGCGTACATGCTGACCCAGGCTTCCCCTGCCGTGAGGTCCACGGAGTATCCAGCTCTACGCATATCCTGATGTGGGTTCCCAGAGTCTCCCGATGACACCATTGCCAAATGTCCTGGCTGTGCCCCAGGGCACTCCACTGTGTTTTCTTAGAAGGAAACAAAACTGTTTTTCTTTGTGACATCATCAGCAATAGAATAGTTGCCCTTTGAACTTGTTGTCAGCAAAGTGGATGGGGCAAAAATCAAAGACTCTTGAAGACTGAATTTTAACTTTCACATCTAAGAAAGTCCCTACCCAGAGGTATTTGTAACTAGGCTGAAAGATTAAGCCTGGAACCTTTGCTTGCTTTGTGCCATATCTGAACTGTCTGCTATGGCAGAATCATTCATCTGCTTTTTAAATTTTTTCCCAGCCATGGGCAACCCGGGCAATACCACACTGGCATATACTGACTTCGCCATTCACATTTCAGCTCTTCTTCCTCCCGTTTATACTTCCACCTTCATCATGGCTAACAGGCCTCAGTGAACCAAAAACACGTCACATGTGAGAAAGTGTTTCCCTTGTTTTTTTTTTTTTTTTTTCTATTACTTCTTCTTTACATTTTCTTTTCTGTTTTCTCTTGCTTTATGTGAGACAAGTGACTTTTGTCTCCATGGGAAAGCCATTTTCACAGAAGCCCAGCAGCTACACTGATAGCTGCCTGTGCTGGGATGGGCATGGGTCATTAATTGGTCGTGAGAGGTCCAAGAGGACAACAGCGCTACCACCTCGTCCTAGCTTGTCTTTCATGCATTTTGTTACTCTTAGGAAAGAGTTCTGAGAAATGGGCTGTACTCTCCTGGGACTCGTTGGAGACATTCTCCCCGGCTACAGATGTTATTGTTGGTCAGAACCATGGGATAGAAACACAGTCACACAACTGTAGTGCCAAAAAGGAATTTAGGAAGCACAGTTGTAATTCCTCATTTTACAGAAGAAGAAGCTGAGGTCCAGAAAAGGTTTGGCAATTCGCTTAAGCCACACAGCTGTTACTGGCAGCTTTTCTATCTAGAACTCGAGTTCTGTCTCAGCCTAGAACTTCTTCACTGCCAGACTCTAACCCCCTCACTTTATTCTTAAGTCACTCAGTCATGTTCTTCCTAACCACATATTGCTTCCCAAATAATTTTTATAGGCAAATATTTCCATTTGTAGTTCTGGACATGTTTGTGTGGACTTTTTTAATGTGACGACATATTGGTTTTATCTTCTGGATGGGGTCATAAATGAAATGATTTGTAGGTCACATTTAAAAGCAGGCCAGAGGCCAGTGCTTAGGGTGGGTTGTTTTTGGTCCTTGATGTTCTGTATTTAAGTATTAGTGAGTCTAGGATTTGTCACTACTGTTTTACCCCACAAGGGCCCAAGTCTTCCTCCTGCATCGTATTCTTCCCAACACCTTGTTCCCTTCCTTTCGCACTCCCTCTCCCTTCTACCCCTTTTCTTTTCCCTCTTTTTTTATAACCATCTCCTCTCTAGCATAAACTCCTTAGCTGTTCCTTTAATACTATGGCATAAATGAATGGATTTCATAATAATTCTGCATGCAAGTACATTTATTATTCTCTTAATAGAGTGTCATATTTTCTGTGGAAATTAGACTTGATATCAGAATTTTTTTTAAAAAGATGTGGAGTCAAGCCACAACACCCTTCCTCTCTTGGCTTCCTGTGGGTGTGTCGCCCACTTGCCCAGCCTCTGCCGTCTGTGGGCTGCTAGACCTCGCCATTCATTAGCACTTACTACAGGTTGGTGTGAGCAGAGAGAGAGGTGACAGGACTCAAACTGGGTCATTTGGTTACACATTAGTAACTGATAAAAGATACAAAGATATTGACTAAATGGGGCTTCAGGGAACTCTATGCCAGGCTATTCTTATTTCCCATTAGTGTGGAAAATCAACACTTTCTTGTCTTTTGGAGTGAAGACATTTTTCTTAAGTGAGTGGGAAAACCTCTTGACATTTTACAGAGAGATTACAGTTTGAATAGGGAATGCTAATGTTCTTCGTGCATGAAGAATTTCAGAACTCTTGTATATGAGCATTAATGACACATCATTCTGTATTTGTTAGCGAGTTAAAATAGGTATTTTTTGCCATTGCATTTTTAGGAAATGTTCAAACTTTCACCAAGCTATTCTCCTATAGAGTTGTTAGCTGTGTTAATTCCATTTTTAAAAAACTCAACAGAGGTCTAAAACTTTGTTCTAGAAATAAAATTAACATCTTCTCAAAGAAACCCCCACCTTTTTGCTTTATAAAATAAATGCAGGCAATGCTTAGTGGGATTTATGAGCTTGAGGGCGAGATATGAGCAGTGACTTTGCTCTAGATATAAAAGCCTTGGTCTTTGCCTTGTGATGCTCTGTGTGTGGCTTCCAGGGCTTGTATCTCTTGGGGAGGCTGGGATTCAGTGTCCCTGCTGATGTGAAACTTGCAGCCCAGCCAGAAGGGAGACATATAGTATGACATTTGGAACTACACTCATTCCATAATGATCTCTGAATGCCTGTCACTAGTCAGTGTTTTGTTGGAACCTGGGAACAGTGGTGGCCATGGTAAGATCTCTTTCCTGCAGATTTGGTGGCCATATGGTCATCTAATAATGATATAGACTCCAGAATAGTTACATATGTGATACTCTGGTGTTACAGTTTCTTTCTTTCTTGCTTGCTTAGTTGGTACAGGGTCTCATTAGGAAGTTTGGATTCATAGTTATCCTCCTGTTTTCAGCCTCCCCAGTGCTGTGATTATAGGCATGTGCCACCACACCCGGTCTTGGTGGCCAGCTCAGTGTGTTTGGGGGTGGGGCCAATGTGACATGTGGTACCTAGGATCGAGCCCCTGCCTCCAAACTTGCCGGAGCAAGCACTTAGTCTGTTGAGCTATGTCACCAGCCCTGTCACATCTTATTTCTATTGAGAAGGTCAGTGGCTACTGCTACCTGAGAAAGATGTTTTACTTAAGAGCTTTGCACCCATTGACTAAGATAAAAAACTGCATGAAGGCCAGAGATGCATTAGTGCCTTTGTTATTTTTTTGGTTACTGAGACAAAATACAGGCTAAAGGGGGAAAGGTTTCTTTTAGATCAGAGTATACAAGGGGATTTAGCCCATAGTTAGTTAGCTCCAAAACAAGGTGGCATCGTAAGAGAAATAACCCATGGCAAAGCAGGCAGGAGGCAGTGAAGCAGCAAGCAGCAGTAGCAGCAGTGCTGCCTTCCCTCTTTCTTTTTATGTTCTACTCAGGCTACAAGCCTACTGATTGGTGCCCCCATACTCAGGGTGAGAATTCCATTATCTGTACCCTTAATCCCAGTATCACACCCTTTATCCACATTCACACATCCTAATCCAGTCAGTGCTCATATCCCTACCTATGACCCTGCAAAACTTTGGGGAACATCTAGATACAAGCTGTGTAAGTAGCTTGGTTGGGAAAATGTAACACATGTACCTAACCACTATGAGAGAGGTAGGGCTGGAGAGGCAGACAGTAGCCTGGTTGTAATGGGCATGTGCTAAAGATTCTGCATGTATTCTGTGGGCTAGTGAACTTTAGGCTGAGGTCTTAGGGAGATATGTATGAACTTCAGGAGGTCTTTGAATACCCATCCTAAGCTTAGAAGCAAAATGTCTGTTAATAATTGTACTTCCCTATGTGCCAGCAAAGAAGTAGATTTAGGGTAGTTCCTGAGGACATAGATGGGTGGTAATGAAGGCTTAGGGTAGCTTATGAGGGCTCAGGACAGCGTGTAGAGCCCTCAGCCTTGCTGCAGTATGCCAGATAGATTGTGGTGTGGGGGCGTGGCACATGTGGGGGTATGTCAGGGTATGTGGGGGAATGAAGTTGGATAGCCCGGGGAGGAGAATTACCTTGAACTAAATTTATTCAGATGGCAAGTAGCTGTTAGTCACTTACCTCTCTGTCCTAGGCCCCGGGGTAAGCTGGTGGACCACGGCAGGCATGGAGGCCTCAGTGTCAGGCCTGGCAGGTACAGTGACTTATGGGATAAAGCACACCATTAAGAGGAACAGAGAAAAGTGCAAGTACATCGGTGAAGTATTCATTCAGCAGTTCTTCCTATGCTAGGTTCACTTGAAGGTGCTGCGGAAGTGAAGCTTCCATGTCAGAGAGAGGACAGACCGTGAGCTCAGCACATTCAGGTCAGGGGGAATGTGGGGTGGGGCTAAGTGCTCCGAAGAAAAAACAAACCAATGTAAAAGCATAGAAATAACTCACGTTTAGAATGGGAAGAAGTGGATGGGGGAAGGGCCACGAACTGGCACGGAGAGAGAAACAGGTCGCAGAAGAGGCACAGAGACGGGGAGCATAGGGAAGGACTGCCCAGCAGCTGCAGTAGCACCTGGAACTGGGCCTGCCGGTGCTGAGTGCAGAGAGTGTCAGGCAGGGACAAGCTGCACTGGGCCTTCCAGGCCACCCAAGGACTTTGAGTTCTCCTCTTGGAGTGATAGGAACCTGCCGGGAGTTTTGAGTAGAGAGTGCAAGACCTCTGCTGCCAAGTGCGACTCTGGGTTTATATAAACTAGACTGATGAGTCAGCAAAGCACCCTGGAGGAATATAAGTATGAGTGTGTGTGTTGGTCTGTGTGGGAGGGCATGAACAGGAGTTATTCAGGGCTGAGGAGGGGTGCTCTAGGCAGAAGGAACAGGAGGCTTGGACGTGCCAGTAGATCATGGGACTGAAGAAGGACTGGGAATGGCCTTTCTGGGAGAAGATCGAGCCCTTAGTTTTGATGACATTAAGCTTGAGGTTTCTTTGGTTCACACAAGGAGTGGTGTGTGGAGTGGATGATCAGCATGTTGGTCTGAAGTCAGAGGCGGTGTGAGATGCGGTTGGGTATGGCTGTGCCTGTGGCTGAGACTCCCTACAGACCAAAAACCGGAGAATGGCAGAGGGTGGAGAACAAAACCCCAGGGAACACTGATACTTGGAAGCCTGGTGAAAGTGAAAAACAGGACAAAGGGAACAGGGGAGAAGTGGTCGTCAGTGGTTGAAGTCAGTGTCTGACTAGGTGCAAAGAGACCTGGTGGGAGTGGCAGGTGCCGTGAGAATTCAAAGAGACCAACATGAGTGCAGGACCTCATAAGACTCACAGGACAAGTCTTAGCGGTGACAGGAGACCAGAGCTTCGCTTTTCAGGAGGGATGACTTGCATATGCACGCGGGGAGCTGTGTGGATTGTAGGATGTGGAGTTCCATAGGCTTCTGCAGAGGAGGATTTGCCATCATTTTGCTTAGGGAACTGCAAAGGACCTGATACCAGTTAGTGGAGGAAATTCAAGAAATTTTCTGTAGGTTGATTTTTTTAACTTGCAGTTTTCTTGTCTATAACTACCTTAAAATATAGGCATAATTTTAAGAGTTTTGTTCATATAAATTTTCTAGGAAAGCTAAGTTCAGAGTTTTCTTTATTTTCAAACTGGCCTGCAACTACTCAAAGTAATAATCCACGTTATTATTATTTCAATGAGAAGATATTGAAAGATGAATGCTGTGTTTGGTGGCAGTTCCTTGGCCAGTGTATGACAGGATGCGTGTGAGGAATATTGGGATATGGGCAGTTGGTGCTAGTATTTGTAAGTTGGAGTATTATTTTTAATTAAATTAATTTTGAAAAATAAAAGCAAAGCAAGAAAAAAAATCAGAAACAGAAAGAAACAGGGCAATACACAGCAATATATATGTTACAGATTTTCAAACCAAGAATGGTGGATATATTGTCTATTTCATCATCAAATCTGTTGCTCAGATTAACAGATATAGTTATGTAGGATTGGACATATGCTTACATATTACTGCTTGCTTTCAAAAAACCTTAAATGTTTTGTTCTTGACTCTTTCTTTAACCTTTTTTCAAAAAAATTGTTTTAAATAAAGAGAGTATAGTAATAATTGCTATCAGAAACAGTACACATGTAGAAGACCAAGATGTCAGGTATTTGAGCATGGTTTTTGTATTACACATGGCTGTCCCCTATGTAATTGTTTAGATCACAGATATCAGAGTTAGCCAAGGTGAAAATTCTACACGTTAACAGCTATTTTCAACAGACTGATGAGATTTTTAATAAATCACCTCAGCCATCCTGGATAAATACTTACATGTTTTTCTTTTACTTTTTTCTTATCTTTTCTCCTCTTTGCTGTTTAATCCTTAAGTTCTATTTCTTTCTGTTTTACTATATCTGTTATACCTTTCAGGTTTGTGGGTCTGATTTATTTCACTAATGAGTATAGTCTCTACTTGCATCCACTTACCTATGAAGGCTTGGAGTTTGTCCTTCTTTATAACTGAGTAATATTCCATTGCATAAAAATGCCACATCTTTTTCAAACATTCTTCTGGTGGTGGGCATTTTGGTTGCTTCCAAGATTTGGCTATGACAAATTGTACTGCTATAAACGTGGGCGCTCATATTCCAAAAGGGGAGTAGCTGGATTGAATTGGATTTCCAGTTCTAATTTTTTGCATAATCTAGTTGGAGTATTATTGATGTTTTAGACAAGAATAATACTTCAAGAGTGGAAAGAAGGACAGGTAGTGTTTTGAAGAAATAATTGATCGACTATTGTGACAGCAAAGTTGTAGGATGTGTTTTTAGTAAATATTTATTAAGGTGTACTCTGTGTGTTGGTTAAATTTGGAGGAAGTGGATATAACTACTGCCTTTTTGGACTTTTCTCTTTACTAGAAGAATGTACAGTCATGAATAATCATCCAAACATAAGAGTGGAAATGTGGTAGGTCCCATGTAGCAAAAGCCTAGAAGATTTTGAGGATGCATCGTTTGGGGACTTGATTTCATGAGGGAGTGAAGTAGTGGGAAGTTTTCTCCCTAGGACTTAATTAAGCCACCTTTTAGGTCTTGGAATCTATGATTTCTTTAACTGAGCATTCTGCAAGCACTTTCCCAGAAGCCAGGGCTTTTAAACTTCTAGAAGTGCTTGGTTAGAGAGAGGAATAATGCTTTTGGAGAGGTGGGCCTATTATTTAAGGTTGGGAACCACCAGTCTTTGATTATCCTAAGCTTTGAATATTTTTTTGATTATTAAAAATCTTCTTAGCCAGTACTCTTTAAAATTATGTTCTGTTTCCACTCTGCCCAAGACAGTCCACTCTCTGGACCTGATATGAACACCTTTAGATACTTCTCTTAAGGATGTTGTCATATCAATGCGTCTCCATTTGGAAATACTTAGCAGTCAATTGACATAATGAAAATGGCACTCACGAGGTGAGTTTTGAGTTTCCGTACATGAGTGCTGTGGCTGCCCTTGCCATGCCCATGGCCACCCTTGTGCTGTAGTTTTGTTTCTCAGTCATGCGTGTGCTCTGTAGTGAGAATATGTTAAATCACTGATGCAAAATATGCTTTCATTACTCTCCTGGGCTTTCTTCCTACATATTTTCAGGATCTCTAAAGGTGTCTAAATGACTACAAAACATTTAATCTACAGTTAAATATTCATCTTATTAACCGAGTCTCATGAGAAGTTGGGCAAAATGAGAAAGCACTAGTTTCCCGAGAAGTCAGTGAGAAGGGGATAGGGCTTTTATCAAAAAGGAGGTATTTTTGCTCTTTTGCTAAACAGTTGGTCCTCTACTTGTAACAAAGGGCTTCTGGCTAGGTTTGGATATGTGAAGACTCCTGTCAAGAAGACAGAACATAAGGATATTTTGGGTATGAAACTATTAAGAACCATTGATATTGATCCTATGAAAAAAGGAAACCAAAGGGCTTTCAAGGCTCAGGGAGACTAGGGAAGACTGAGATTGACTTGAACATGGTATAGGTACTTCCTGTCTAGAAGGTGAGGTCAAGGCTGAGTAGAGTGCAATGGGAAAAGGTGAGCCTGGACCCATTACCAGATAACCCTGGCTTGGTACTTGACTCACCCTGATGGCCAGGTCTTAGCTCAGTCTTGGAGCCCTCTCCCTTCTGCTGCATTCCATGGCAGATGATTCAACTGAGTGCTGTGTGATGAGGACACAGCTCTTTGTCTAGCAGTGCCTGAGTCCATTTGACTCTGTCTGCTGGTCACTGAAGACAACCTAAGAGCTACTCCAAGATGCACAGGCCTTTGTAGCTCATGGCAAGATCTCACTACCCTTTAACCTGTTGAGATTGTTCTTCTTTTTGATAACATGAGCCATTGAGAGACCCTTTTTGGCAGTGAAACACATCTCGAGAGGGAGCCAAACTGCTATCGAATGCTTTAGGCAGCTACTCCCACCCTTCTGCTCACCACAGTGGCGAGGAGATAGCTTTGACATGAGCATAGCAGTGAGAACCCACTGTGGTTTAATGAAATTATGACTTATTGCCACGTCTTTATCTTAGTGCACATTTCTCTTGATTATAGAAGGTTTCATGTGTGGTCTGTATGTGTCTGCTAAGTTTTGATACATTTTACCTTATAACAGACTCCTTACAATTTGTGGTTGTAAATGGTAAAGTGAACTCTTAACTACCTGTATATTTTGCATTCATGATACACCTAATATTTTTTATATTTCTAAGGTTCCACGTTTATGTGGAAAATTGTTCAAATTGCCACACATCCCCTCCCTTAGATCCACAAATCAGTGACCTCTGTGCAGCTCAAAACCTGGTTGTGTGTATTATTCTGTAGGGATGGCGGAGCAGATATTTGACACCTTCAAACTATTGTCCCTTCCTGTTCAGTCACTCACCTGGGGAAACTATATAAAATACCTCTGGCTGATGGGTGCAGAGTAGCTCCTGAAGCTACCACATGTAAAAGGATTTCTAAGACTTTCAGTCTGTCCATTTCATACTTACTATCCTCACCCCAAAGGCATTGAGCTTCTACAGTTAAATATTCACAGCTGCTTCCTACTGACTTGAACCATGCAAAAGACATTAGTAAACAGACAGTAAAAAGATCGGAGTTTGCGGATGTGTGTGTGTGTGTGTGTGCCCCACAGTGTGGTGATGAAATGGAAAGACACGGGTAACAGAATCTCAACTAGCCTTGCACACTGCCAGCCGGTGCTCTCTAAGGATCACTAAAGAATACAGAAATCCTATCTGAGGCTGCCAACCTCAGAGCTAAGTTATTTAGAATGGAAAAAGTTGGCAAATTCAGACCTACTCAACCCAAGGAACCGGTATTTTGTGACTTTTATGGACACTATAGTTTGAGAGACACTGCTGAAAAACTGTGTACAATATTAATGAGAGCGGAGAGGGGTTATAAAATCTGAGCTAAAAGCAAAGAGAAGTCTGTGAGGAGAGGAGGGGTGGGACTCAGCATGTGCTGGTTATCTGGGCAGGCAGGGAGCAGGAAGCAGAGTCGCCTTCACCAACAGACAACTGGGGCTCTACCTACAGCGTATTTTATCTGTGAAAATCACAAGAGAACCTTTCCTCCATCCAGCCTTCTACTCTCTGTCACCCTCTCTTCCCCAATCACCCTGGAGCACTTTCTCCCTTCATTTCAGTGTAGTCTTGAGTGCCATCTATAAACTGGGCACTGTGCTGAGCTTGAACCTTATGCCCTGTTTCCCTTGTACCACCTTCACTTGTCTACATGTGCCTAGGAAATCCTGGGCCAGTGTAACCTAGGTGGTCAGAGGTGACAGGCAAAGTTATCCTCGCCCCCTTCTCATGGCTTCTCTTGCTGTCTCCCTCAGGTCAGCTCCATGGAGGCCATTCTTGGCACTCGTGTCATTAACCCCAGCTGCTCTGGATTCCTTCTTAACTTTGATCTTTTACCCAGTTCTCTATGTCTGTAGCCATCTCTTCCCAGATGACCTACACAAAGCCTTGCAGGTTCTGTTTGGTCTGAAACAAAACAAAACAAAAACAACAAATAAAACCACCCTTGTCTTATCTTCTCTCCCAATCCTCTTTTCTTTTTCCCTTTCAAGTCACATCTAAATTCTTAAAGAAGCAGCCTCGCCCCTCTTCACCTCCTCACATCCAGCTGCTCTTCCATCCATAGACTTAGTTGATGCCCCTGTCATTCCCTGGGAACTCCTTGCTCAGCATCTTCTTGTTCTAATTCATTTTTTAAAATCAGCTCAAAAAAAAAAAAATCCAAATAAAAGGCCAGGCGTGGTGGCACACGCCTGTAATCCCAGCACTTGGGAGGCTGAGGCAGGAGGATCGGTGCGAGTTCAAGACCAGCCTGGGCTACAAAAGTGAGCTCAAAGCCAGCCTGAACTGCATAGTGAGACCCTGTCTCGAAAAGACAAAATAAATAAATAAATAAATAAATAAATAAATCAGCTCGTGTTTTCTTGGGCTTGTCTCCCCCATTTGATGTCATTGTCCACTTCTCCCCTTAATGTATCCTAAAGGTTTGTATGTGTGTGTTTCTTGCATCTCTTAGAACTGGACTTTCTTGTTCACTTTCAATTTAACTGGGGGATATGTGTTTTCCATGAGATCTTTAAAGTTTGAGATACCCATCTGGTCTTCTCTACGCTTCTTATTCCATATGTTCTTCAAGAGGCTGAAGTATATCAAAGAATAGTATCTTCAAATTATAAAGTCAAATTATGAAGATAATTTTCAATATGTGTACCATATTGTTCTTTAGGTCCTCTGAATTCCAAATGTTCCACTGTTTTATGCTTTGTTTCCATTTCCTAATGACTCTTTGTAGGGTCTAAAATGGGAAGGAGCATCGGCCTCTAATGGTTCTAACTCTGAATCTTTGAGAAAATGAAGACATCTATTAGAATCCATCATTTTGCCGTTTTTCTGGGTAGTAAATTCTGGAGTAGCCAGTCTGGTTCTTAGGGAAGTTTGTGATAAATAATTTTTCCTCTAGGTTAGACGTTTGCATGCTAATGTCTTTTGCTGCAACAGATAGCAAGAGGTGCTGAAAGGCTGGCTTGCATTATGGTTCATTATTTCAAAGTGTCAGAATAAAGTGGGTTGGCTTCATCTCCCAAGTTTCTTCTTATATAGAAAGGAGTGCATGTTTTGCCTTTATAATGCTGATGTATTCACTGTTTCCCCTCCTTTTTCTTTACTCTTCTTTTTGTAGGCCAAATTCAGGTAATCGACGCCAGAATGGCCGAGAGAGATTGGCCAGCAGCAGCGACAAGGGAAGCATAGCCCTGGAGTCTGCCAAGGAGACCCGCTACTGCGCAGTGTGCAATGACTATGCCTCTGGCTACCATTATGGCGTCTGGTCCTGTGAGGGCTGCAAGGCTTTCTTCAAGAGAAGTATTCAAGGTAGTAGTGTGTCGAGAACAACTCACTGTATTCTGGCCCTAAGAGCACCAGTAATGGAGGAAGGAGGATGTGATCAGCCATTGATATAAAACAGTAACACCTAGTAGGTCTACTGCTTTGCTTGGTAGAAATGGGGAGAAGAGGCAGCATCTCTGGAGGAGTTGACAGGTGCAGATGTAATGGTGGCTGAGTAGTTCTGCTTCTTTCCTTTGGCAAGATCCAGAGAGTCTGGAGCTCTCCGTGGAAGCTTTCAGTAGCTGGGTCTTTGAGGTCAAAAGAACTGCTGCCTCTGCCCTGACTGGTGTGTGGCAGGGGACATTCAAATTCTACCAGCGACTCTGCTTAGAGGATATGGCATCATGTTGGTTGTGCGTGCACAATTCCTTCTCTGTCTTGGCCTTGTTCTGATCTTTGCTCCAGACCAGCCCTATTCAGCTTGTTCTCTTCCTCTCCTCCATCTCTTTCTTGTCTCAGTGGGTGACATGACCTTTTGCTAACACGAGCAGATTCGATGTCTGGTGACTTATAATAGGGGAAGTATCATCTGTACCAAGTAGTTATTAAGTATCCCACAGTAACATTTTGTTCTCCTGCCCACTGCAATCCTTTTCTTGTACAGAGCTTATCAATTGCAGCTTCTATGATATTCTGCTAGCTACATTTTATTGCCACTCCAGGGATTTCTATACTGTTGCATTACATAAGACATACTCTCAGGAAACATCAGTCATTTTTGAGGAAATATCTATGCTAAAGATGCTTTCATGACAGGGAAAGAGATCTGACAGCAGCTTAGGTTTATTGAATTTGCTTTTTGTCTCAATAATGGGTATTTTTTGGCTCTTATATTTTTACTTTTACATCTTAAGTGAAGTTTGCTGTATGAATACTAAGAACACTTCTGATGGAGTTTTCATGTGATTCCCTCTACAGAAATCTGGACTTTAGTAACTTCTTGAAAACCATAGTCTACTAAATTAATAGACATTGACTGAAGGAGTGATTCTCAGAATTTTCTGGTGTGGCTCTTCACTGCCCTAACATCAAATTAAAACTTTGGGGACGGTCTACACTATTTATTTTTTTCTTTGTCAGTGGACTTTTTAACTTTTTTTAACTTAATGGAGTGGCTGGTAAGGTCATTGTAGTCCATTTTCAAGAAATTGTTTTTTGATGCTTATTGCTTTTACCATCTTTTAGAACTCTACAATAAGACCTGGACTTTTTTGTTGGTGTTTTTATAAAAATTAGCAACATTCTCTGCATTAGTCTGTGGGTATGTTAGGTACATAGAAACTATTAATTTTATTGTCTTAATTCAGAAAAGTGGAAGTTATGTCTCATCTTGGTACAAACCCTTAAAGGTATTCTGGAAAACATTTTAATTTGTGGTTTTACTGTTTGGTTTTATGTAATCTAAAACATCTTTATTTTCACCAAGTGTTTAACCTGGTGAGGAAATAGAACCTGATAAAGAGAGGATTAGTATATAGGTTCAACTATACGTGTGGATGAGTCGTTTAATGGAGACTGAGTTTCCTCATCAACAAACATGATAGAGAGCAGTTCTCACTTAAGTTTTTCTGTAAAGGAACCAATAGTAACTGTTTCAGTCTTTTCAGTCCATACAATCTCTATTGCATCTGCTCAACTCTGGCACTGTCGTCTGAAAAGAGCCATAGGTAAATGCAAATAAATGTGAGTGGTATTTGCCAGTTAAACTTTACTTATAAAAGTAGGGAACTGAGTAGAAGTAGCTTGTGAGCCATAGTTTGGTGATATTTGATTTAATTTTTATTTGATTTCATGTATCCTAACTTACCAGGATTTGCGGAAAGGAAATTGGTTTTAAATGTAAAGCTTTGATTTTTCAAAATTTATTGAGAACTTATTTTGCCAGTCTAGATGTGCTATGGGAAGCTGAAAAACATGGAGGATGCAATTCATAATGCAAAAATTTAGAAACTATTATTATTACTTTCTATATTTAGGGCAGTGTCTACAGGGTGTTCAGGGTCTCACTACTAGATTGGACTTGTAGTGATTTTCCTGTTTACAGCCTTCTAAATGCTGGGATTACAGGGGTACATCACCACACCTAGTCTGAATCACCATCTCTGGGGCACATGCCAGGGATTGAACCCCAGCTGCTGTGTTCTGCCTAAGCAGGTGATTTAGTGTGCTGAGCTATCTGGCTGGCCCTAGAAATTATTTTAGATATTCATTTGGGAAAAGAAGGTGCTTGTTTTCATGGTACAACTAGAAAGTAAGTGGGTTCAGACAAAGTACTTCCTGTAAGATAAAGATAACAAAAATAATAGAAGAATATAACACAGGAAATTATTGAATATAAAAGAAGAATACTGATCATAAGAGAAGAAAATACTATGAGTTCCAGATTTAAAATTAATGGCACTGACAGTAAGAATGACTGCCTTCCAAGAAATGATAAGAGTATTCTTAGTATTTTATGTGTACAGCATTATTTCAAATTCAAATATTAAAAAAAAAAACTTCCTGCTTACACTTTGAGAGTGAAAAATATGTCTCTTATCTCCACTTTGCAAATACAGACTAAAACAGTGGGACTTCCTTGAAATTTTCCCGTATAAAAATGAAATTTCTACTTGATTTCAGAAATTTCCTCGGCATTATGATATAGTCACCTACAAGATTTCTTAAGGGGGATATTATGGAGTTCAGAGTTACAGAAGAAGAGGGCTGGACAAATATCTCAGTGGATTAAAGAGCCTGCAAGTAGGCACAGGGGCTGGGGGTCTGATACCCCTGGGGCACACTGAGATGACAATTGTGACTGGGCGCGGTAGTCCACACCTGTAATCCCAGCTCTTGGGAGGCTGTACACAGGCAGAGCACTACGAGTCTGGTCTAGTGAGACTCTGATCACCCTGTCGACCCTTTCCCCCCAAAAAAAATTATAGAAAAAAAACCTGGAAACAAGACAGAATTACTAACTTTATAAAGTTAGCAAAGGACTTTAAAATTATTGTTCATTCATTTATTCATTTATTAATATTTAAAATAGAGAAAATACTAATATATTTTCCCTATATAGTAGGGAAGAACCTCGTTCCTACTCTCATTGAGGATTTATTTTTACATTTAGTTTCACAGTGATGCACCCAATGAATCAGGAGTAGGAGTGAATAAATAAACCAACAGCTAAATTACTGAAAGATTTGTGTCAAGGTGGGTGTGAATTCAGGGTCTTATGGAAATCGACACTCCATTCATTTCCAGGAAGGGATGAGTAAGGCTTTCAGAAAAGTTTTCTTGATTAAAATAAACCCTGCAGGATGTATCAAGTGAGCAAAATGAAGGAACAAATGGGTGCTCAGTCATTTGAATGAGCATATATTTGTGAAGCTCAGGAGGGAAGAGAGTAGGGAATTCTGTGAATAAAAATTAACTGAATTACTTTAGATTTAGGTAACCTTAGACTGTTTAAAAGCAACGTAAATGATCTTCTTTTTATTTTATTGGCACGATTTGTGTGTGCTTACATAGGAAATATAACAAAGCACATTGCAGGGTTTCTAGTCCTGTTTTCTCATCAGGATCTTGATAACTTGGAACTAAAAGTTTGACTGAACTTCTGTGGCTCTTTGTAAATCACACTGCCCTTCAAACACACTGAAGGACAGTGAAGGGGCTGACACATAGGAAGTTCTGAAGATGCTGCGACTCTCTCTGTTCTGCGTGTTACTTAAGAGGAGAGGTAGGAATGAGTATACATCAGCTTATTCTTGTGTTCTGAGTGTTTTGGTTGAAGAGGTAAAGTGTTTGACTTGAAAGCATAAAATTTTCATCTACTACTTAGTGTATAAACTTGATTACTTAAGAAATTGAGTAACGGCCTCCAGTGGAATATTTTTAAAGGCAAAGTCAAGAATGCTGCTTAGTTCAGACGGATACAACTGAATATTCTATGAATTTATTAATCTTGCAGGCACAGAGTTATGATTTAAGGTGTGTTTTAATGATAGACTGTGAAATAAGTTATACAAATAGAGAAAGTTCTAATTTTAGAAGCCAAGTGTACTTTTTGGGTATTATTCCACAGAAAAAAGATGCAGTGAACTAACTCATTGTACCCCTCTCCACCCAGTGGTGGGGATTAAACATGGGGCCTTAAATGTGCCGAGTACATGATCTACCATGGAGTTATACTCTCAGTCCAGGTCATTGCTTTTCTTACATTATTATTTTTGAAGAAGGCACCTAAGCTTATCTATCTACCACTCGTGCACTACTACTCGATATTTGGTGTGGTCTAAACAGAGGTTGTTCAACATTAGTTCAGACAGGTATGGATAAGACTGATATTGACTCACAATTTAGCTGACTCTAAGAGAACACCACAGAATCCGGTTATAGTGGCTTTATGTCTGACAAGGGTCAGGGAGAGCATGATCCATGCAGGCCTTAGAAAACTTCAGGGTGAGACTGTCCAGCACCCTGGATAGCTCCAACAATAGTTGCTCAGGGTAAGCAGAGATTTCTTTCTAATAAATCCCTACTTTGTGGAGCTCTGTTGAAAGAGAACTCAGTCACTTTAGGATTGGAGACTCACCGTTGTTCACTTTGAATAACAATGATGGATTTATTTTTACATTTAGTTTCACGGTGATGCACCCAAGTCTGAAAGAGTTAGAAGTGGAGGCTGCTCTTTCGACCCATGGTTGTTTTGTGTCTGTGATCTTCTGAGAGATGTGACAATATATGTACTAAATATTAAGCCTTTGTTCTCCATATGTTCACATTGTCCCTCTACAGTCCAGTTTCTGTGCAACAACAGAACTTACAGTTAATTAAATCATATGATCTTGAGTTTAAAACTCTCAATGCACTTAGAGTAAATCCTCCATTCTATACATTCAAAATTACACATAGCTATGGTTCTGCTTTCTTCTCACCTATTTACATATATTTGTGTGCATAAATTTGTATACATATACATATATACATACATATTTCTTGCCTATTGTGGCTAATGCTAAAATAATCATAATAGTGAAGGTATTTCTTTGATACACTGATCTTATTTCTTTTGCACATATAGCCAGTAATAGGATTACTGGGTCATGAGGCAGTTACATGTTTAATTCTTTTGAGATATCTCTTTAAAGTTTTCCATAATGGCAGATATTCCTTATTTAATGACCTAATTATTAAATGACTTTTCAGACTTAGGATGACTTACAAACCTTTTTATTTGTACAGTTCTATACATCTTGTTCATAGACCCTTGGTGTCTTTATTGTGCAGTAAACCTTATTTATGCAATACTGTGATTTTTGTTGATTGTACTGTACCATAATGCTATAAATTATAGTACTGCATGTAATAGTTATCCAAATAAAAGCTAAATTATCAAGTTGGAGTTTCTTTTGACCATTTCTTTGTTCTGAACATTGTAATGTACATATGATATACAGTTCCTCGTGTAGCAACCTATTTGGTTAACCTCGTCACATGAACCTAGCTTGTGTTAAGTGAGAAATGTTCATATTGCTTTACGTTCTAAACAACAATGTGTAAGGGGTTCCTTTCTCTACATTTCAGGAGCACTGAGCTGTAGCCTTTCTGATCATAGTCATTATAATTAGAGTGAGGTGATAAGTCAATAAGTCACCGTACTTGTGATCTAAATTTTCCTGATAATCAGTGATATTGGGCATTTTTCTGTATACTGTACTTGTTGACCTTTAGTGTGTCTTCTGTTTTGAAGAATTTTGAATACTGTCTACTGAGGTTAATTGCCCATTTTAAAATCAGTTTTTCTTGCTTCTTTTTATGTTATTGAATTTAATTCTTACATTTGTAACCTACTGCTCTCTTCTTAGAAGATGCAATTTGCAAGTATTCTCTCTTTTTCTGTAGGTTATGTCTTTACTCTGTTGTTTGTTTGCTGGGCAGCTTATCTTTCTTTCAAGCCCTTAAACCTTTATGAAACTATCCTACTTATTTGTTTGTTTCATTGTCACCCGTATGCTCATATTCCCATGCAGACTTGGATACATTCTCTGTAAGAGATGAGTACACTTTGCTTGCTGCTTCAACTCCTGTCCCTTAGTAGGATTGAGTACATGTGTGCCTAACAGTAAAATATGGCAAGGTATCAAGGACAGTAGATAACAATGACTAGAGGATCTGTGTAGTCAGAGTTTGAAAGGGAATACATTTAATACAGGACCTATTTTTTAGGATTATTTTACAGAATTCATTGAAAAAGCCAAATGCACAAGAGTGCAACTGTTCTATCTAGGTAAGAGCCTAGATCCTATAGCAGTGAGCTGTATGACTTCAGCTAAAGACCTAGATTCCATAGCAATGCCCCCCATGAGTCCAGCTTGAGACGTAGAACCCATGACAATGTTTCATGCAAGTCTGTATCAAGGATCTGCCCTGGAAAGGCCCAAAGCCCAGTGGTGGAAACTAGAAAGTCTGTGCTAGTGGGATGAAGGATCTGTGCCAGCAGCTAGGGATCTTCCCTGGAGCCAGGAAAGGATGCTAAAATTAAGAACCAGAGCTCCCCAAAGAGGACCATAGCCATTCTCAGCTACAGCAAGGACCTGAGCTTCTCTGAGGATGAGAGCAGTTGAATTCATTACAAAAAACCAGTGTGCCGCACTTCTCCAGGAGAATCAACAGCGCACCATCTTCCCTTCCAGTTCTCCTTTTATATTGTTGGAAAAATCCTCAAGCAGGCCACCCACTCCCAGCACCATGCTGACTCAGTTTAGCTGGGTGGCACAAGTTGATTGCTAGTTAATCCACCCCAAGATCTCAGATAAAGAAGCCATTTCATTGGGTTATACTGACAAGAGAAGTGTGATAAGGTGCAAGTTATAAATTTTGTATAAGCCTGGACAGAACCAGAGGGGTTTTCACAAGCAGTGAAAATTTTGGTAGAGAAACACTGAGATGTGAAGAGTGTAAATGAAGAAATTGACATCTGCTTCGAGAGAAGAGTGAATTTATTGTCTCTAATATTTTTCCTCTGCAGCTCTCTGTGCATAGGTATTTCCGCAGATCTGTAATCTCTGCTTCTTTCTTTTCCTCTTCCTTTTTTTTCCTTGCAATTTCTGACAGAATCTCATACCTAGAGTGCCAGTGCTACATTTCAGTCCTATGTATAGTACTGTTTAGAGACTTCCATGGCTTGTGGGATAGTTTTGAGACAAATTTACATAATCTGGTCTAGCTGATTTTTCTTTCTTTTTTTTTTTTTTTTTCTTTTTAAGAGCAAAATATATGTTTGGAGGGAGAGAACATTTCTATCCAAGAGAGGGACAGAAGGGGACCAAAATAAGTTGTTTTAAAGTCACTATTTTTGTTTGTGTGAGGTAGAAATTAGACAAATTGGATTATTTTCTCTACTACAAATAAAATCATTCTATCTCTTTTTGGAAATTTTTTTCAGATTCATTTATAAAAATTGTTCCTATTCTTGCAAAAAATGATTGTCATCAAAACTCTGCTGCAAATGTAGATGTTCTCTCATTGTCCTTGCACCTCTTAAGACTTTGTTCTACTCTGTTGCATATACCTGTGTATATGTGTCCTTTCCCATACCAGCTGTAAGCTCCTCAGTGGACTAAATCATAGGAATCACTCAATGAATCAATAAAGAATGAAAGAAAGGTTAGGATCTGTTCATGGGCTTTTGGCAACACAAGACCATTATAACTTTTACAACACAGAATAGATCTAATGAAACAGTTTTCAGGGAAGCTTAATCTGCTGGAAACATGAAAGATACCATAGAAGGGGAGAATGCAAGCATGAAGACTAATTTGGATAATCTTTAACTAACTTGCATGCACTGGAAATCTGGACCTTTTATGGTGTTTGTAAAATTGGAAAAAGGGAACATAATGAAAAGTAAAAATAATGAAGGAATACACATTATAGTAAATTGTTTCAGGAAAGAAAGGAGCCCAAAATATGCAGACATAAGGGGAGTGAACTGGGAAATGAAGGAACTGGGGAAATCAAGAAGAAGTCCTATTAGGCAGATAGAGTGAGTTCAGTTCTAGACATGCTGCGTTAAGATGGCAGTGGCATATCCAGGTGGAATTACCCAGTGGTCACAGACACAGAATTGGAACTCTGCAGATGGTCAAAGAATGGGGGTTTGAATCAGCTTCCTCAATTAATTTTAAATAAATATGATGAAAAGAATAGTGTAAATCAGTGGTTCTCAACCTTTCGAATGCCATGACCTCACAATAAAGTTCCTCTTGTTGTGGTAACCCCAAACCAAAAAATAATTTTGGTGGCTACTTCAAATTACTAATTCCAATAAATAACATTTCACCATGGTGTAGTGTGGGTTTAAATATATATTTTCTGATGGCTGTAGGCCACCCCTGTGTTTTGGTCATTTGACCTCCCCGTGGTCGCGACCAACAGGTTGAGAACTGCTGGTATATATTTTTTAATTTTAAAAATTTTTAAAAGTGTATTTGGTAGGGGGTCTCACTGTGCAGCGTGGATTCATAATGATCTTCTCCTTTTTAGCCTCCTCAGTGTTGGGGTTATAGGCATGCGCTACCATGCCCAGTCTTCCTGACTGGTTCAGGGTGTCAAACGGGCAGAACTGGTGCAACATGTGGTACTAGGGATAAAATCCCAGTTCCTGCGCTTGCGTAAGCAGGCACTTAGTCCTCTGAGCTATCTTGCCAGCCCCAAATATTTTCTTTTCTTATTACTTTTAATAAAAAATTACAATGTGACAGTTTCAAAACACGTTAGTAGTACATTCCCCATAATTCATACAATGCATATTGTTGTCCTCATTGTAGTTATACAGAGCACAAGTTGAAGACATGATGAATTTTCTAATGGTTATTGGTAAATAGATTTCTTCTCTTTGATTTAAGTAAAGTAGTTGTATACATAGTCAAATGTTCCATAATTGCAGTGTGCTACTGGCAAAACTGGCAATGTTGGAAGCTGTTGATATGGACCTTTTACAGCTCAGCATACTAAACTGCCCTTACGTTTTATGCATCATGTTTTAACTTTTCAGCTGGGTGGTTAGGGGCAAGTTAAAGCAAGACCTGTATAATAAAACATGTAGTTTTTGTGTCTCCCAAGGTCAGCCAAGTCCCCTCAGGATTTACTTTGGAACCATGTACAGTGCTTTGTACAACCATTGCCAGTGTCAGCCATCTGGATGAGTCACAGCCATTGCTTGACCAGCTTGCTGTCTGTGAAAGCCCGAGAGAATGTTTTCTCTCCAGGTGACTCTCCTTAGGCACACTATATACCTTCTATCCCTTTCTACTGTGGTCCCTTAATCTCCTTGAAGAGAAAATTTGGGAAATCACTGAGTTATAGAATGTTACAGTACAGCTTCTGTTCTGTCCTGAGTCCTCACTGACCTGGAAGGGTTAGGGCCAAAATATTGGCTGTCCTTGTAACCTTTCTGTTTCTCTAATTTTTGGTCTATTAACTTATATTCTTAGCCCTCTAGAAGAAAAGCTTAGTGATACTATTACTTTAAAACATGGGTGCTTGAGTTTAATATCACTGTCTTTCTAATCTTAGACTTAACTTGGAATTGGAATTTTCCATAAATCATTGATATTCTAATAAATCTCTATTGAATGTGATAAAAGCAATTACACATTTTTACACAGAAATTTAGCAATCTAAGCATATACAAATTGTAGCTTGTCAATCCTATGGTATTTTTCCTAGTCTCTTACTCTCATTTAATACCCTTTTTTGTTTTCTTGTAAACCAGCCATTTACTTGAGAGAGAGAGTCTAACAGTAACTGAAATTACATTAGAGGCAGCACTCATCTAACAGACCAGAATGACAGGCATTCCAAGCATAATTTTAGTGTTACATATTGCTATCATCAGTGTCAAAAAACCTTTTGAGGTTTCTTAGGACCATTGTCTAATTCATCCTGTGCATATTATATAAATACATGGTTTTGCTCCTGCTAAGCTGTAAATATTTTCTAAGAAAGATTGCCCATGATTAATCACAGAAAAGCAATGGTATTAGTTAACTTGTCATTACTAATGAAGTATCTACAATAGCCAGTTTCAGAAGAGGAAATTTTTGTTTTGGTTCACAAGTTGAAAGTGTCCAGTTCATGGCCCACTGGCCCTTTTGCTTTTTGGCCTGTGGCAAGGCCAGTGGGCCATGGCAGGAGCACATGCTGGAGGAAACCAGTTCACCTCATGGGTGGGACTTCTCAGAGAGGAAAAAGGTGCTGGGATCCTAATGTCCCCTTCAAGGGCTCACCACTGACAGTCAGAAAACCTCTTTCTAGGTTCCACTTCTTCAAGAGTCTACCGCTTCCCAATACTGCCATAAGTAGGGGAGCAAGCCTTTAACAATTGGGCCCCTTAGGGATGCCTATCCAGATGTTAGTAGAAATGCAAAAAACTTACTTCTATGTCTTATATTAAAAATTAATTTAAATTAATGTATCATAAATCATTAACTCATCTAATGACCAAACTGATCTCCAGGAACTGAGAGTTAAAAGAGGACACACCAGCACCAGCATAGTCAGCTGTACAAATACTAGACTGCAGGAATAAACAAGAGCATCCGATGAATATTCAAGCAAGAACCAAGCACTTTGTAGATTGTTTAGTTTTGGCAGTTTATTTGTGTTCTGAGTGTTCATGTTTTCCCATTCTGACTTAGAGCTTGCCTGATCCTTCCATTATTTGTGCTTACATTTTCCAATTCTCTATACTATAGTAACAGGTTTTTGTAGAAACAACACTGTTGGGCTGAAGACCAGGAAAGTTTCAGAGTGGACACAGATGAACTGTCAGGTATTTTTAAAATGAAAACACAATTGGTCCTTTCCAAAGAAAGGTGTTATTCCCCAGTATTGATACCATTGCTAGATATTTTGTGCCTGGTTTGCATCAGAAGAAAACAAAGACACATTATGAAAGGGAGAATCTGAAACCCTCCTCCCATGTAAGAATCTCTGTTACTATTTTTAAGTGCATTTCACTTTTCGATGGGATCATACAAAAATTAGACGTGTGTACACATTCGCCTGCATGCATTTGAAGGCCTCGAGAGGTAAAATCACAGTGTTTCTACCTGCGAAATGACAGTGGTTCTTTTTTCCCCCTCCCTTTGGCTAAGTAATCTTTATCTTGGGGATAATTAAGACAAAATGCCTCTGACAAATAAAATCAGTATAGAACCCCTATTTCTTGGCAGCTTTTGTGGACACAGCTGAGGCTTTCAGAGGTCTTTAAAAACCATGGCAACAAATGCCTTTGAAGGGTAAGCAAAGGTTCCAAATGTTTTTAATCGCTGGCGTATTTTATGCTGCCACTTCAAGCATTCTTCTTCACTTTTTGTTCATCTGATTGAAATTAAATTCCCAATTTCCCTACTAAGTGATTCTGTTCTGTTCATGGCATTGGCTATTTCCATTAAAGTGGTAGTTTGTACCCATATATAGTGGTTAAGCCCATCAACAATTCCATTAGAAAGCCCCATTTATGAGTGGCAATAATTTCTCACAAAAATTATAAATAGGCTTTAATGGGCACATTTTCAAAGGGCATCAACTAGCCCTCAAAATTATTGCTGACATGGTTCTTACAAGAGCCTCCTAGCTGTGGTGGGTAGACTAATCCTTCCAACTGTCTCTTTTCTTTATAGAAAACACTGACACCTTCATATCTTTTTAAAGAGAGTGATCTGTTTTTCTGCTACACATTCAAAGGAAAATACACTTTGAGATGTAGGCTGGTTGTCTTTGAACTACTATACCATTTTAGTTTGATATATTCAGATTATGCTGTAATCCACAGATCATGCTTTTTGTGGTTGCTAAAAGCTTCCACATGAGAAAGATAGAAAGAAAGAAAGACCCAATCTTTTGCTGGAAATTTGCCACCCAATTTGTAAAATTTTCTTGCTAGTTAATTCTGTAGTCATGTGTATTAGAGAGCAGATTTCTTTCTTTCTTTCTTTCTTTCTTTCTTTCTTTCTTTCTTTCTTTCTTTCTTTCTTTCTTTCTGTCTTTCTTCCTTCCTTCCTTCCTTCCTTCCTTCCTTCCTTCCTTCCTTCCTTCCTTCCTTCCTTCCTTCCTTCTTTCTTTCCTTCTTTCTTTCTTTCTTAAATGGAAGATATACTCTACTGGATAAAAAGGAAAACAGAGAATGGAAAGTACTCATTATTTACCCCACTTTGTCATATTCCTTTAGCTGAAATAAAAGATTTTAATTCTTCTAAAATTGTTTAAAAATAACAGAAACTGAGTAAGACAATGTTATTAAATTGTAATTTCTCCTATAATAGATTGTAATCTCTCTTACCTCTGAAAAAAGAAAGTGTATTTCAAACTTTATCCAAGTGAACATTATCTGATCCATTTGGAATTTTCAGAATCATACATTAGGAAGTAAATAGTGAAAATAGTGAATGAGTATAGAAATGTACCGCCGGGTGGGTGGCTGGATTACATTTACCCAAATGTGAAACTTTAAGATTGAAATCAAAGCACAGAGATTTGAAAAGTAGCTGTACCACTTTAGGATATTTACCTGAGTGATATATATGGTATTTCCTTGTACTCTATAGAAGATAAATTATGGTTTTGGAGTGATCAAAATTCATATTTATTTGTTCTTTTGACACTTTGGAGTTATTCAGAGGGCTTTTGTTTGAAGATGACTACAGTGCAGTTGCATTTTGTCACTCTCATAAATTAGGATACTATAATATATAAGCACTGTGGATGTGATTTTTTCCCTTCTAGTTTTTTATTAAATCTTACCACATTGATAATTGTTCCTGTTCCTGTCCCACCACGGTCTGCCCACCAGCCCTGCCTCCACCTTTCCATTTCTTCTTTATTACTAACGCAGATGCACTCATAGTCCACTGGAGACCTGCTGACTCAATTCCTTGCAGCCTCTTCTGTGAGCGCTCCGAGAAATACAAAAGATGCACACACAGACCCCCAAACACAGTCAGGGGTGCAGATGGTGCATCAATTGAACGGTTGGAATATTGCACAGCAAATCACAGAAGAATCAAATTCAGTACAAAAAGAGGTGGCTTAGAGATGCACAAAGGGTCAAAGGGGTATTTCAGACAAAAATGTTAGGACTTCCAAGCGGGGAGCAAGCACAGTGCTCTAGGGCAAACTAGAAGGCTTCAAGAAAGAGATGGCATCTGAGCTGATACCCATCCAAAGCGTCATGCAGTGTCTGCGTCATTTTGAGTGCTGTGGTTGTTAGTGAATCCATGGTTAGTATGCCAAGGCCAGTGCTGTGTACCACTAGTGTCTTAGAGTAGTGTAGGTTTTAACTGCACTATGAGTAATGCGTATGAATGTATGTATGTATGTATGTATGTATGTATGCATGTATGTATTTTTCTTCCTTTTCCTCTTCCTCTTCTTCCCCTTCCCTTTATCTTTCTCCTTCCCCTTCCTCATCCTCTTCCCCTTCCTGTTCTCCTTCTTGTCCTTTTCTTTCTTCTTCTTTTTTGGTGGTACCAGAGATCAAACTCAGGAGCTTGGGCTTACAAGGCAAGTACTTGGTTCACTGAGCTATGTCCCCAGGCCCTCTTTTTCTCCCCCCCTTCTTCCTGGAGTAAGCATCAACGAGGTGTTTGGGGCTTTTCACTTTGCTGATATTAATTTTTGTGGAGGTCGCAATGACAAATTTCTAGTGTGTTCTTCAGACAGGAACATGGTTAAAGCTAAGCGGCCCAGTCACAAGTAGCAAGCCACTGAGCAACTGCTTCAGGAAGTGTGCTCTCTTGCCTCTGTGATGCCTGGTGAGGAAGATCAAGATGGTGCTGGGAGTGATGCTAGCTGAAGTTTCCTTATGTGCTGATTGAAGGGCTTCTTGCCTCAAGAGCTTTTGGGACACATCTTTATCAGGGCAATATCTGGGCATTTTTTGAAGCCTAATCACCTAACACCTCCATTCTTGTCCCTACCAACTGGCTTTGTAAATGTAGCAAGAACTTTCTCCTTCTTTTTCTTCTCAACCTCTGATTTAGCAGCTGTGTACTTTCTCTTGTGTAAAGCCTTTCTGGAATACATAACAGATTAGGAGTATCTACCAATTCCTCTATCCAGGACAGGATTTCAGCTGCAGTGGGGCTACCCCTTCTTGAACACTTTTGCCTTCACCTTACCCTTTTTTGCCTTCCCCTTCCCCTTTTTACCAATACCACTGGAAGAAGCCTTCTTGGCTTTGGGTTTCTTCTCTTTAGTGTCTGTCTTCTCATTTTTTTACATGTGTCATTTTGCAAGATGGGAAAGGTAATGTGTTTTTAGAAGAATTTTTTTTTATTTAAGAGAATTGGAAATCAAATTCAAGGTCCTGTGTGTGTTACACAAATATTCTAGCACTGAGCTGAACTCCTGCTATGTATATATCTCTATTTGTGAGCATAACTGTTCTACAAATATACTTATAACCCAAAGCATAACTGCTTATGAGTGTAAATCAAAGTGAATTTCCATGACCCCAAATATTCATATAAAATGGTTCTAATAGTGTAACATAACACAAAATGATAAAAGAAATACAAAATATAAGGAAGAATAAACAAATTAACCTGCTCTTAGCTTTATAAACATGATTAGCGTGAAGGAAACAAGAAAAAGGACAGTTATAGTGCAGGATAATTTTCACTATAAGTAATGGGTCACTGCTATTTATTGCCTCAATGGAATCTTTTTTCTTTTCATGCGTTTTTAACAAGGAACCTAGCCAGTGACACATGCTGTTACCTTTTTTGGGAAGATTTCATGGAACTATGACATTACATTGTTATCAAAAAGATTTATTAATTATACTATTACAGCCCTGTTTGAATGGTGTCTTGTACAAAAATTTGCATTGTTTTCCACTTTCTACCCATCTCTCTAAACTCATTTTTTTTTCTTTTCATCTCACATTTCTTTTTTTTTTT